>JAQBSW010004456.1:0-69127 GCA_029291075.1 Eudiplozoon nipponicum | reverse complement strand
CAAAAATTTACAAAATTTATAATCACTTGCCAAAGGGGCTTAGAGAAACGCCTCCAACTAAAATGTCTTTTAAATTTTTATCTACCGAACTAGAAAAAGTGTTTAATCCTGATGATATTTTTAATTTTGATTATGATAATACTTTTTCATGGTTAAATAAAAGCCAAGATTAATTGTTTCAGCAACAAATGTAATATTCGAGTTATAACTTAAATTTTCAATTTTGATTAAGAATCTATCACTGTTTACAGCTGATCTTTCAGATGCCGATAAACTGTACAGTACACTTAATTGCACATATATATGTGATGTGATATCTTTTTATATTGTACATTTTCTAATTTTATTATTTAATGGAACATGTGTGGTTTGAATCCAAATAAAGATATTCTATTCTATTCTATTCTATTCTATTCTATCATACTACTTCGTTGCTTTTGGTAGTCTGTTTTCTAATTGCATGCTTCGTGAGTAGATTTATGCCTGCGTTTTAGCAAATTTAATTATTGGGTGTGAATACGCGGCTGATTCTCGATGAGATTTGGTTGCCAAATGGTATATTAATGCGTGGATTATTTGGCACACCTGCACATCCACATGAAAGTAGCACTCGACAATAGAAAAATCATACATTGGAGGTTATATACTGCTAACGCTGCCACCCCAGTTTACTCGCTTCGGCGGTGCATATACTAAAATTGGAACGATACAGAGAAGATTAGCATGGCCCCTGCGTAAGAATGACACGCAAAATCGTGAAGCGTTCCATATTTTTCACCTACTTTGTTTGTCTACAATATATTCTACGCCAACCATTACAATTTATCAGCTTGTTTATCTGCCCATACCCGTACATCTATTCGACGGGCCTTTCCTTAATTTTCAGGTGGCAATTCTGCTCTTATCCCATCAGTCATCGGTGCAATTGTCAGCCGAGCTTAACACATTACCCCTCTCCACCGCGTCAACAACATTTATCACTTGAATCGACACCAGTACAAATAATCCTACCAATTAAACTGCACTCTTACACGTCAGGCAAACGCTGCTTTATTCAACAAAGCATTCCTACCTGCTTGTATATAGCACACTGTCAAGCCGAAACCTGCTTCATTTGAAAATAACCTTTGTGCACAACCTTTGTCAAACCAATTCTGTAATCAAAGGCTACTTGCCATAGGTCAATCTATCTATATATCAATGCTTCCTCTTCTTTTTCTTCCTCATCATCTGCTTCTACGTCTTCTGATTCTCCTACTTTATTATT
This sequence comes from Eudiplozoon nipponicum, assembly GCA_029291075.1. Classification (NCBI taxonomy): domain Eukaryota; kingdom Metazoa; phylum Platyhelminthes; class Monogenea; order Mazocraeidea; family Diplozoidae; genus Eudiplozoon; species Eudiplozoon nipponicum. Next base: position 67,860 of record JAQBSW010004456.1, on the reverse strand, counting down.
TTCATTGTGACGGAATATAAATGGTGCAGGCGAAATTTCCACTCAAGTATAAAGTATGTGAAAGTACTAGAGGTGAGAGTCGCATGTTTAACATTTCTGTCTATGTATATGCATTGCGTTTTGGCTGTCTATAGTAAGTTTTCCGATGTAATTTGATGTTGATAATTGAACATCGACACGCATCCATGCATGCGACTGGCGCTAGATTTGCTATGTTGTTCGACAACTTGTTAAATACAGTGGGATTGGTGCTTACTTCAATCTCACAAAATTAATTGATATAATTGTTACCACCACCTGCGCAACGAATTAATATTTAAATCACCATCGACTGGTTGCTTTTTAATGTTTGCCTGCATATTGATTTGGGTGACGCGCGCGGTTTAAAATGGCTCAAACTTTTTTGAACACTGAATTAGAAAAAATTATTACGGACCTTCAAAACTCCATGAAGGAGCTTAGGGAGGAAAATGAAACTTTAAAAAATACAATTTTAAAGCTACAGTCGGATGCTAGCAACTATTCAGCAAAATTGGATGTATCAGAGAGGAGAAATGATAATTTAAGCGCAAAAATTGAGCAATTGACCGTTGCGTTAAACAATAGGATGGATAAATTAGAAGACAATGTTAAACCATGGATTGAGTTAAGCGAAATAACTAAAGAAGATGACATATCAACAAAAAGCAGTTCTTCTGGGGAAGAAATATTGAATATTTTGTCTAATGAAGTTTCTGCGAGAATTGGAAAACAAGAACAATTAATTTTATTTAATCTTAAGGAAAATGCTGATCATAAGGATGTTGAAAAGTTAAATGCTCTAATTAGAGATACGACTGAAGCTGAAATAACTAAATGCTTTAGAGTTGGACAAAAATCGGAACGTCCAAGACCAGTTGTGATAAAATTGTCAAAAAGGCCGACGAACAAGCAAGTTGAGGATATTAATAAAAAGAAAGAAGAATGCAGTAACTTTCAGAACATATTCATCACTAGAGACAAGACGTTTCTGCAAAGAAAACTGGCTGCGGTAAAAAAGTTAAAGAAGAATCTAGATCAGAAATCAAGTCAAGCGGAAATAGTCACAATAAAGGCTGTGTCAAACGACTCTAAAATCACAAAAAACGGGGTTTCGTTAATGAATGTGGTGGACAGCGGACAGTTACGAACCATAGATACGGTACCCAACAAACGAAGTATAAGGAAACCGAAAAAGTTAAATCAGTAACTATTGATGATAGTAAAGATGAGTTGTCCTGTTCATATACATTATTTTATGCTAATTGTAGAAGTATTAAGAATAAAACTTTTTTGTTGTGTGATTTTATAATAAGTAACAATTTTGACTTTATAATACTATCTGAAACCTGGCTGAACAAGAACATTGAAAACTATGAATTTGACATTCCTCATTATTCTCTATTTAGGAAAGACAGATCACTGGATAAAAGAGGTGGAGGAGTACTTATTTATAGCAAATCGATATTAAATGCAACAGTGTTACATTCTAGCGAATATAATTCTGTCATTGATTTTGTATCTATACAAATTGATAACCTGATTCTTATCGCGGTTTACAGACCGCCGTATGCTAATTTACATGATGATCAAATGTTTATCAATTCCTTTCAATCTATTTTTGACTGCCATGGTTATATTATTGTGGTAGGAGATTTTAATAAGGTGCATGACTGTGAAATAATCAATCTTTTTTCTAATCATGATCTTAAGCAGATTATAAAGGAACCAACTAGAGGTTCGGAATGCTTAGACCATGTATATTTAGAAGTTGAAGTGTTGAACTCACACAGTTATGATGTTGTAAATTACTTCAAAGAATTGGATCATAAACAAATTATTTTACAATGGAACATTTTGAGTAGCAAAACATTGACACCTAATTTTGAAAATGCTCACGTGCAATGTTCCAGAATCAACTGGAATCTTTTTAGAGAATTAAGCTTATCAATTGATTATGAAAGTTTATTTATCATGAACGATGACGAATTTGTTTCTTCTGTTTCACTGTTATTATCTGATATATTTAGAGCATCAACATTTACGGATGTAATACCAAAGCGAATCAATAGGAAGTTATGTAAGCTAAGAATCAAACGAGATAATATAATGAAATGTAGTCTTATCAATAGTATTAAAAAAATGAGGTTAGATATGATCGATAAAGAAATTAATTCATCACTGCTGATAATCCGTCAAAGATCAGAGAGAATTATTCTGGCTAAACTGAAGAGTAATCCTAGACTAGGATACAAACTCCTCACAGACTATGGTAAATATAAGGAAAAATTAAACCTTATATTACCTGTGGGTAAAACTGATTATGAATTTCTCTGTGAATTGGATGAAGTATTTGGCAACTTGTTATGTAATCCGCAGAAGGAAAGCAATTTTATTGATCTAACGGATCCTTCGGGAAACCAGGATCTAGGACTTGTTATTGACAGTGATGCATTGATAGAATTAATGTTAAAAATAAAATCAAAAAAACAAAAAGATCACCTTGGTATATCGATTGATAACCTACTTCAATTACCCTTAAATTTTATGAATGCGCTCTGCAATTTTATAAATAGAATTTTGAAGAGTGGGATATTACCAATCGATATACTAACAATAGTAGCTAAACCTTTGCCTAAAGTAAGTAAGCCAACGTGTGCCAGTGATTACAGATTAATCTCTATTATTCCCTCGTTTTTGAAGATAATAGAACGATTAATACTTGATCATTTAGAACGTATGCTGCCGGCTGATTTCGATGTATGCCAACATGGCTTCACGAAAGACAGGTCGACAACTACTAATATGCTCTCTATGTGGAAACATGTAATTACATTAGATGAGAAAAAGTTAGATGCATTAATTGTATTCATAGATATCTCAAAAGCTTTTGACTCTATATCTTTTGATGCTATCTTGAATGCGATTAATTTATTGAATATTGATCCGAATATTTTTAGATTACTTAGGTACTACTTATATAATCGAAGAATGAGTATTCAAGTAAACGATTTGGTATCTAAATCGAAAAGGGTAACAAGTGGAGTTCCACAGGGATCCAGTTTGGGACCAATATTATTTAAAATTGTATTTGCATATTTGGAAACTAAGATTCCTAACGGTCGAGTTTGCAAATTTGCTGATGATTTGAAAATAATCTTTCCAATTGATCCAAATAATGTTGAATTCTCCAAAAATAATGTGACACTTGATTTGTATGATTTAAGTAGATATCTGTTAACACTAGGGCTGAGAATAAACAGTAAAAAGACGAGAGCTTTAAAAATAGGTAACAGAACAGATTTTAAGTATGTTTATTTTCATGATGCTGAGATTAATGATGTTTTTGAGATTAAACTTATGCAAGAAATTAAGGATTTAGGCATAACTATTCATTGTACGGCTTCTGCTGAGAGACATATTGAAAGGATAGTAGGCAGTGCCAAGAACAGATGGGCATTGATAAATAGAAATATTATATCACATGAAATAAAATTCAAAATGTTTATAATATGGATTAGACCGATACTAGAATATGCCGCCGCTACTTGGAATCCCTTAACAAAGGGTCTGTCTAATAAAATAGAAGCTGTACAAAGAAAAGTTGTGAAACAAATTAGTCCTATCTCCTGCACTATATACGCCACTAGATTACAATTTGTATCACTGCATCCTTTATGGTTTCGGAGAATGTGCTATTGTATAAAAGTTTTCCATTTAAACCAGTGGTCTGGTGCCTATATGAATCCCATAAGAAAGAGTCATGAAATTGGAACTAGATCTGGTCATTCTGCAATATCTCCACCTTTGATTGGGAATGTTGCGAGCAAGCTGTTCTCGTTTTCAAAAATTTACAAAATTTATAATCACTTGCCAAAGGGGCTTAGAGAAACGCCTCCAACTAAAATGTCTTTTAAATTTTTATCTACCGAACTAGAAAAAGTGTTTAATCCTGATGATATTTTTAATTTTGATTATGATAATACTTTTTCATGGTTAAATAAAAGCCAAGATTAATTGTTTCAGCAACAAATGTAATATTCGAGTTATAACTTAAATTTTCAATTTTGATTAAGAATCTATCACTGTTTACAGCTGATCTTTCAGATGCCGATAAACTGTACAGTACACTTAATTGCACATATATATGTGATGTGATATCTTTTTATATTGTACATTTTCTAATTTTATTATTTAATGGAACATGTGTGGTTTGAATCCAAATAAAGATATTCTATTCTATTCTATTCTAATTCATTAATTCATTAATTCATTAATTCATTAATTCATTAATTCATTAATTCATTAATTCATTAATTCATTAATTCATTAATTCATTAATTCATTAATTCATTAATTCATTAATTCATTAATTCATTAATTCATTAATTCATTAATTCATTAATTCATTAATTCATTAATTCATTAATTCATTAATTCATTAATTCATTAATTCATTAATTCATTAATTCATTAATTCATTAATTCATTAATTCATTAATTCATTAATTCATTAATTCATTAATTCATTAATTCATTAATTCATTAACTCATTAATTCATTAATTCCATAATTCGTTAATTCATTAATTCATTAATTCATTAATTCATTATTTCATTAATTCATTAATTCATTAATTCGTTAATTCATTAATTCTTTAACAAATTATTTCATTAATTTGATTATACATCAATTCATTAACTCATTAATTCACAAATTCGGTAATTCATTAATTCTATAATTTATTAAATCATTAATTCATTAAATCATTATTTCATTAATTCATTAAATCATTAATTCATTAATACATGAATTCATTAATTCATGAATTCATGAATTCTTTAAATCATTAATTCATTCATTCATTAATTCATTATTTCATTAATTCATTATTTCATTAATTCATTACTTAATTAATTCAGTAATTTAAAAATTAATTAATTCATTAAATCATTAATTCATTAATAGATGAATTCATTAATTCATTAATTCATTAATTCATTAATTCATTAATTCATTAATTCATTAATTCATTAATTCATTAATTCATTAATTCATTAATTCATTAATTCATTAATTCATTAAATCATTAATTCATTAATTCATTAATTCATTAATTCATTAATTCATTAATTCATTAATTCATTAATTCATTAATTCATTAATTCATTAATTCATTAATTCATTAATTCATTAATTCATTAATTCATTAATTCATTAATTCATTAATTCATTAATTCATTAATTCATTAATTCATTAATTCATTAATTCATTAATACATGAATTCATTAATTAATTAATTCACTAATTCATTAATTCATTAATTCATTTATTCATTAATTCATTTATTCATTAATTCATTAATTCATTATTTCATTATTTCTTTAATTCATTAATTCATTAATTCATTAATTCATTAGATCATTAATTCATTAATAGATGAATTCATTAATTCATTAATTCATTAATTCATTAATTCATTAATTCATTAATTCATTAATTCATTAATTCATTAATTCATTAATTCATTAATTCATTAATTCATTAATTCATTAATTCATTAATTCATTAATTCATTAATTCATTAATTCATTAATTCATTAATTCATTAATTCATTAATTCATTAATTCATTAATTCATTAATTCATTAATTCATTAATTCATTAATTCATTAATTCATTAATTCATTAATTCATTAATTCATTAATTCATTAATTCATTAATTCATTAATTCATTAATTCATTAATTCATTAATTCATTAATTCATTAATTCATTAATTCATTAATTCATTAATTCATTAATTCATTAATTCATTAATTCATTAATTCATTAATTCATTAATTCATTAATTCATTAATTCATTAATTCATTAATTCATTAATTCATTAATTCATTAATTCATTAATTCATTAATTCATTAATTCATTAATTCATTAATTCATTAATTCATTAATTCATTAATTCATTAATTCATTAATTCATTAATTCATTAATTCATTAATTCATTAATTCATTAATTCATTAATTCATTAATTCATTAATTCATTAATTCATTAATTCATTAATTCATTAATTCATTAATTCATTAATTCATTAATTCATTAATTCATTAATTCATTAATTCATTAATTCATTAATTCATTAATTCATTAATTCATTAATTCATTAATTCATTAATTCATTAATTCATTAATTCATTAATTCATTAATTCATTAATTCATTAATTCATTAATTCATTAATTCATTAATTCATTAATTCATTAATTCATTAATTCATTAATTCATTAATTCATTAATTCATTAATTCATTAATTCATTAATTCATTAATTCATTAATTCATTAATTCATTAATTCATTAATTCATTAATTCATTAATTCATTAATTCATTAATTCATTAATTCATTAATTCATTAATTCATTAATTCATTAATTCATTAATTCATTAATTCATTAATTCATTAATTCATTAATTCATTAATTCATTAATTCATTAATTCATTAATTCATTAATTCATTAATTCATTAATTCATTAATTCATTAATTCATTAATTCATTAATTCATTAATTCATTAATTCATTAATTCATTAATTCATTAATTCATTAATTCATTAATTCATTAATTCATTAATTCATTAATTCATTAATTCATTAATTCATTAATTCATTAATTCATTAATTCATTAATTCATTAATTCATTAATTCATTAATTCATTAATTCATTAATTCATTAAATCATTAATTTGTTAATAGATGAATGCATTTATTCATTAATTCATTAATTCATCAATTAATTAAATCATTAATTCATTAATTCATTAATTCATTAATTCATTAATTATTTAATTCACTAATTCTTTAATTCCTCAATTCAATAATTCATTAATTCATTAATTTGTTAATAATTAATTCATTAATTCAATAATTGTTTAATTAAATAATTGATTAATTCATAAATTCATTAATTCATTAATTCATTAATTCTTTAATTAATTAATTCATTAATACATTAATTCATTAATTCATTAATTCTGTAACGCATTAATTCATGTATTCATTAATTATAATTTTTTATATTAATTAATTTATTAACCCATTAACTGATTAATTCATCAATTCATTAATTCATTAATACATTAATTCATTAATTTATGAACTCAATAATTCATTAATTCATTAATTCATTAATTCATCAATTCATTAATTAATTAATTCATTTATTCATTAAATCATAAATATATTAATTAATTAATTCATTAAATCGTTAATTGACTAATTCATTTGTTTATTAATTCATTAATTCATTAATTCATTAATTCATTAATTCATTAATTCATTAATTCATTAATTCATTAATTCATTAATTCCGTAATTCCACGTCGAAAAACGCATCCGCTCAGCTCCTAACCCCCGGGCAAAGTTCGCCATCATCAAACACCAATTGTTGCAAAAGCCCAAAACCTCATATATCAACTTCTCTCAGTCAGACGACCTTTGCTTCGCTAATGACTATCTGACTCATCTTCTCGACTCATTTTCCTCTCCCACTCCGCCTATTGAGATGGTAGACAACGGAGACTCCGAGAACCTTCGCTGGTTATACGTCTCTCCGGCTTCCGTCGCCCAAGCAGTTAAAGACATTAAATCTAAACACCAATTTGATCAATACGGTGTTTCAGTCAGCATGATTGCGCTGCTTGGCTGGAACGTTTTCTCTCTACTTGCAGATGTTATTAATCATTGTGTCGAAACCATCTATCTTCCCTCGGACTGGCTTTGCTCGACGATCTCTCCCATCCCCAAAAACGGCTCTTCCTCGACCTCATCATTTAAAGATCTCCGCCCCATTACTATCGTACCTTCTTTCACCAAAATCTTCGACAGGATCCTATACAACCTAATCTACCCTTTCATTAAGTCCCATGAAAACTTCTACCTCCTTGATGATCAACATGGTTTCCTGAACGGCCGCTCATCTTCCACCAACTTAGTTAGTATTCTCGATCATTGCTACTCTTCTTTCTCTAAAGGGCTTCAGTGCACTCTCCTCTTCCTAGATATATCCAAGGCTTTTGACTCGCTGTCATTTTCAGCAATTGAATCTGCCTTAATGAGAAGCGGTATTTGCGGAAATGTTCTCAATCTTATCAGCTATTATCTTCGGAATCGATATACAAGAGTAAAAATTGGCAGCAGTCTCTCGAGGCCAACCCATGTCCGATCCGGTGTTCCCCAGGGCTCTGTACTTGGTCCCATTCTCTTCAACCTTGCACTCGCACACATACAGGTTGAAGACACTCTTTTCAAGCTGTTCAAATATGCAGATGATATGGTCATCGTATTCAGCAACCCCACAACTTCCAACCCTTCCTCACCCCTTATATCGGAGCTCCTATCCTCGCTCCACTTGCAGCTCAGCGAAATCGGACTCAAACTAAATCCCACCAAAACCCGCTTAATGAGACTCTCGTCTGATCCATTCTGCTCCATCCCGGCTGCCAACTACCCCCTCGACATAGAAATAATAGATTCGGCCAAACATCTCGGCATTCAATTCTCAAAATCCCTAGACTTCTCCCCACACCTTACACACACTACCTCCAAACTCTTCAAATGGGCCCGTCTGATCTGTTTTAAGACTAACAATCCCACTCTCCAACTCACATTATTCAAGGTCTACGTTCTGCCCCTCATTTCCTACGCCAGCGAATTCTACTGTCCTCTCACCCACGCCTCCTCGTACACCATTGAACAGGTATCCTCCAGATTTCTTAAGCGAGTCTTCCCGAACTGCCAAAACTATAGGGAACGCCTACTTCTAGCTAACCTCCTTCCGCTTTGGTTCACACGTCACCTTCGAGTCATTTCTTTTATCCATAAGATCTCAACTTCCTTACCACTCTCCAACTTTGCCCACCCAAGTCACCACTACGCCACACGTTCTAGTAACTCTTCTATCCAAGCCTACCATACCCCCACCTTATTTAAAAAAATCTATCTCTTCTCCAAAGCCACTAATGTCTTCAACGCTCTCCCCACAGACATAAAACTCCTACCCCAGCACGAATTCAAAAAGGCAGCCCATCAGTACTTCTTCAACAAATTTCTTTGTGATACGACCGATTGGAAACGAAACTGGTTCCTTCTCAATCCATAACATTTACTCCACCCTATCTTCTTACCTCTCTTGTCTTATTCTTTTTCTTCAAGATTCACTAATACCACCTCTCAGCCCATTCCTAACCCCATTATATCCACGTTGTGGATACTCTACTACGTTTTGCTCATCCAACTCTTTTCTTTCTTGTTTCAGCGGAGGACCGGAAACCTAACAGTCCTACCGATCAACCAACGGTTCGCTTCAGACTTCGACTCACCCTGGTCTTCTTTCAATCACAATCACGTTCTACGGACGCCTGCGATCCCTGCAAGACTCACTCGCCTCAATCCTGCTGATTCCATCCATGTCCATGCTTTGCTCCACCAATTCAATCGTCACGACAATGAACTCCATCGGTCGACGTCTGCCTCCGGGCCGCCATCTTTTGATCTTCATCTTTGTTTTCAATCGCACATTCACCTTGAAGATCTGATACTTCACGGACTATCTCCAATTGATCTTGTCTAGTCAAATGGAACTTCGTTTATATTTATTTTTCACCAGATTGAACTATCTTGATGTTAATGATAACTTTTCCCCTCCCCAACCCCTCCCACTGCTATTAAATACTTTGCTAGTCACAATTCCACTCACCTCCACATATCCTACCCTTGATTTGCTATTTTCAATGGGTTGGGCCAGTTGGCCTTGTTCTTGAAATAAATGTATTATTATTATTATTATTATTATTATTATTATTATTATTATTATTATTATTATTATTATTAAATTCGATCGATATGGAAGCTCATCTTAAATTTAAGGACACTAGAAAGTTAGCAAAGGACATGACAGGTATGAATTTAGCAGATGTAAATGAAAACAAAAGCTTATGAGATTCTACTGCTTATAATAGGACTGAACACGATCTGGTATTTGTAGGGTTCTCAATTACGAATAGACTAGAGTGTTTAGGATGTTAAATCCTCCGCCTCATGTAAAATGACCTTGAATGATAAATTTAAACCACCGTAACTGATTGTAACAACTTTATTAAAAAGAATTTTTTCTTTTTATTTTCCAGAACATTCTGTGTTTAAATACTTGATTTTTAAAATTGTGTGCTATTTTCAGTTTTTGAGTATCTCGATTCCCTTCTGGTTTTGCAATTTTGGTCTGCTGCATTTTAACATTTCTTTCCATAATAAACGATTACAACATTATACAATAAACTCGTCCATCACTTGCCTTGTGTTCTGATATAATATAACACTGAGGAGGAGCCTTGGAACAGGTATAATTGTTTTTATTTGGGGGTCACGTACACACCAAAACAGATTATTGCTGAAAATATAGCTTTCCAACTTTCACCTTCCGACTGCCATAAGTAAGTGTCAGGATCCTCTACATACTTATTCGTATATTTATTCTGTTACAAAAATTTTACAATATCACAACACTCGTTCAAAAAAGCATAAATATTTTTTCTACTTCTCTTTCAATATTAAACTTGTGTGTAACAAACTCTCGGAGCAAAAGATTATATGATCAAATAAAGCTTTCGTGTTCTCATAATTATTCTTTTCTTCTTATAATTTTATCACGTATAAATAGAATAACTGTATATAAACTGTTTACGAGGAAGAATTATGTTATACCAAAATAAGACAGCTCTGTCTTACTTACTACGCTTATCAAAGAATGTATTTTAATTAGTATCTCGTTCGTATAAATTGACACATCAATAATAAATTTGCCAAATTATATCATTTAAAAAACAGTAATTGCCTAGTGGTAATCCCTATTCTGAATAGAATTTATCAGAAAATAAATTTGAAATTTTTCACTTGTTGTGATAAAAATAAAATATCATTAAAAAAATTTTTGATTTATTTTTATACTTTATTTAAACACAATCGTAAATTGTTGTATTCCCACTCTATAGTAACCGTAAATTTGATATGGAAAAACTATTAAAAACCTCAAATTAATTTACTGAAATTTTGTCTAAACAAATTCAAAATTTAATACGCAATACTAATGAAAACACACGCTTCTTTTGACCAATTACGTGCAACTTCGAATCTAAATAAGCGCAACACAATTGCCACGCAGCATGTAGAGGCTCCTAACCTATTCATGTCTGAGAAACCCATAGATACCGGATCGCTTGTAGTCCTAAAATTTACAGTAGAATCTGATATGCTTATATTTCCATTCGCATATTCTAAATTCAAATCCGCAATATCTTGTACTAACTTACTTGTGTCCTCAAATTTAATATCAGCCTCCATGTCTGGTTAGTTTAATTATTAATTCGACACTTAATGTTAGGCAATCGGAATGCGAAACCTGTCTCGCTCAAACTCCCAAACAAATAATCTGGAAATAGATATACGTGAACAACAGAATAATCAAATTACATGTTCTATGTGTGCTTTAATAACAAATGCATTTCCGATGCAACACACTATTACCTACTCACAACAAAAAATTGATGTTACCTTTCCGTTTTGCTCATTAACTACACCGGCTCTCTCATTTTCGCTTTCAACTACGCTGTTTCAATGATTTATATAGCCGTCACTCAGGCCAATTATCAAGTTGCTATGCATTCAGGTTGACGTAAATGATGAATACATTATTCGGATTTCTACATTTGCTAGCCTTCTTGTTGTCACTGTAGATTGTTAGCAAGAGTGATCAAGGCCATTGAACAGCATTTGTCACATGCTGATACATTTAACCTACAAGTCTACGTGCATCTACACAGATGATCACTAACTCTTATACTGAAAATAAATAGTAAATTTCTAGAAGGACTTTTTCATATCCGCTTCTGTTCTGATACTCTAACTCATCATGGCTTTCCCCGGGGTATGTATCTCTGGCCCTCTTTAGAACCACCAAAATTACTGATTGCCTTTTAACCATGCTTTGTAACGATGCGCGCAACTCCAGTTTGAGCTTATTAATTGGCAACGACGTCATGGATCTGAACAATTTTTCTCAACACGAGCTTCCGAAAGTTTGGACTTCTAATTCATACAATCATCACCAGTGCATGTTTCGACATTTCAGAAATTCATGCAAATCTTTCTGCTCGAAACGTCTGTTTAATATTTGTCATATCTTGATGATATACCGGTCTTTAATTCTGACCAATTCTTTTATGGCGAGCATCTTATAACTGTCCTATCACACCTAATAGATTGTGAACAGTACATAGTGACAAAACTCAAATAGAATCTGCATCTTATTTTATCTCAAGCCATCCAACTGTAACGACACAAATTAATGGCCGACATATTGCGTAAATTAAATTCAATTTTAATTACGTTGAACCAATGAGAAAAAAGCGAAACTTGCCGTTTAACCAATAGTGTGCAAGTAGGCATGGCATGCTATTTAAGCACGGCATTTTACCATGCAAGCCAGTTGTGGCATTTTGCGATCTACCTAACGTCACGCGTGTGCGTTCTGTCGGCTGTCAATACCTACGCTGGTGATTTGATAGTTTCACCAACAATTGACTACATCCGTGACTCATCTTGTTGCGGTATAACCAGCGAGACGAGCCAATTAATTGCAGAACCTGAACGACGTTATCCACATCGTGATTACAACTCTACAATAAGAACAACAACAACCAGAGTCCACCCAAGGCTCTAGAACATCTTCACACTCTGAACAATTCAAGAGAACGCATTACCAGGCCCTCTTAAGGGCCCCCTATCAGTAACAAATCTCTATTCAGAGCACCTTAACCGAGTTTTTAACGTCGTACGGCATTTACTTGAAGCCGGGGCGTTTACACAACCTTTGCCAATTTAAACAAATTTTTAAATACTTTCGCATGTTCCTTTTTGGTAAATCAAATTAACCATATCCGTTAGGTAAGCAACAAAAAATCACAAATGACAAAGCTGGATCTTTGCTATTTCTTGGTTGTTTGATGACGAGGAATTGCTATGTCATTCCATTAACTCGTTGGCAAATGCCACAACACTAACACAGCCAATATACAAACAAACATTTCTATTAATTATTGATGCTTCTGAATTCACATTTGGAGCTACCTTGGAACGAAAGATCAACGCTGTTCGGAAGGCATCTATTTTTTTTACTTGCGTACTCAACAACCAATAGAAGCTAAATGCAACACGTTCAGTCTTAAACTCATCACATCATAGGCAATAGCAAATTTGTTGTGTTTACAGGTCGTGCTCTTTTATTTATTGTACTTCTAAATGCGACTTCAATAGTCGAAAATTAATCTTTTCCACTAGGATGCTATTTTTACGTATTAGTGAATAACAATTCGACATTTTGCACTTAAAGAGAAAACAACAAAGTGTTGCACACGCGCCTTCAAGGCCAGACACCTCTCTCAAGCCGGCATTGCCTTCTTCATTCTTGGTCAACTATTTTACTCTCAGTGAGTCTATATTGTCACAGTCCCTTCTACGATCTGAAAAAGGTGACGATACCTACATTTAAAGCTCAGTAGCTCGCCACGTACCAAGTTTGTATGCAGACTCTGAAAGGATTTATTCAATGTCTATTTCACAGATACGTATTCTCACAAGCCAGTTTTGTCTACGAGCCGCCAGTAGAATGTCTTGGACTAAATTCATTCCATCTTTATCCAAGTATTAAGGCGAATGTCAAATTATTACACATCGTTTCTTGGGCCATAAATGCAGAATGTTCATTTGGCATAGATTTTCTAGTTCGCTTTATGCCAAACTAATAAAATTACCCGGCGCATTCTTTCCAAGTTGAACATTTGCAAACACATTCAAGCCTAGCAATTGACCACAATATCACGTTTTTAACTACCTTCCAATCATGACCGATAAGTTTACTCAAGTGAATGAAAGAACATTGCATCTTTAGCGTCTATCTTAAATCTAAAAGTGAATACACGTCTGCAATTGCGCAATATATTGTTGAATCTTTGTATGTATGTTCTCCGGATATAGCATTTTATACGATATACAATAACAGAGATGAGTTAGCCATATACGGAGTGCTATAAATAAACAGACAGTAGCCGGATACATGTAAGAAGAAGCTTGTTCTGGCCTTGAGCTATAACTGGACGTGATGCACGTAATTGATTAGTTCTTTCTTTATAATACATTCTCTCCACGTTAAAATTTTCTATCTTAATATGACTAAATATATATTTTTTCCATTTGTAGTTACTTGAGATAAACATGTGAACGGAACGGTACTTTTAATTAATGAAATATATTTTTATGTTTGATTTGTAGAAAGGTTACTAGGAATTTCATTAAAGCTTACATTTCCAAAGAATAATTTTTCCTTTACTTTGGCAAAAACGCACACACCGCAGTAGTATCACTGCGTCGCTAAATCAAATCACGATACAGTTAGTATATCGAAGACAAAATACGATGGCTAATGAATAGTATTTAACTAATTGTTAATAATTTAAACAATTTTAAAATTCGTACTGATGTCATTTGATCCAATAATTATAAATATCAAGTTACAATTTATTTCAAAATTACGAATTTGTTTGTGAGAAAAGTGACCATCATTTGTTTATTAATACTGATTTAACCAAAAAATGAAAAGAAATCGCCGATTTGTCGGACCTAGTTCCTACTCTATGAATATTCGTTCGCGGGATTAATATGGACACCCGTTCACTGATTCAATTCAGTAAATAAACACATTACCGTAGAATTTTTAAACAATCTGTTTTTAATAAATAAAGAATATCCAAGCATTTCGATTAAATGACCCACAATGTTCTTATTGAGCCATATGTTGGCCATAACCTTTAGGCAGTTAATTTCATATGTCAAGATGATATCTTTTTTATATTTTACTCTTAACAATAATTTACTAATATGTCACAATCTATTTATTCGAAAGAGAATGTAGCTCAGTCATATTGCTTCATTATGTGCAATACCTATTAAATTATCAAACGCTTCCTACAAAATAAGTGTAAATTCACTATCTGTTTTATCAAACGATAATACAAGTTCTACATTCTTGTTGTATTTAATATAGTTCTTTATATGTTTGTATCCTAACCTAGTGTTGTAATTAAACTTGGTCGATATGAAGTCTCATGACCCTCAACAGATCACAAATAATAGTTAATTAAATAATTTTTGTAATTTACGTAATAATGCTTACACATGAGAAACAAATCGCTAAAATTCATGTTATGTATACAATCATAATCAATCGTTTCAATTAACTTTCCGAATAGATCATAGTTAATTGTGAAACACAGAACATTCATTCACAGGTGAAATTTTCCTTTCATTAACAATAAGATTGTGAGATCGAAGATTATCTATTTGCGATCCAAATCGTTAAAGTAATTAACTACCTCATAACTCTATCATTTAACCGATTACATCTCCAATTTGCTTTAGATACTGGTTAGAGAATTAATGGTTTAGTTTGCAGTCATGAGGTTCATGAAGATCACCCACAAACATATTATAATCACGGCAGTCAAAAATAGATTGCATAGAATTTAATATTATAATATCGTCATGTAAACCTACATTTCGAGTTCTAATAATTGCCCTTATATCAAAGTATCAATTTTTTATAGTTTTGCACCAAAAGTAATTTACAGGTTTTCATAAAACAGTGTTTGATTATAAATATGGAAACCTCCTCCTATTTTGTTCAACGATCTAACTTTTATAATTATTAATACCGAAGTATTTATATTTCCAAATTTTCAGTGTCCTTATTGAGCACAAATCACCCGAATTGATATTAACCATTGATTACGAGGATGGTTATAACAACTATTTAAATCAAGTTTGCAAGCTTGAAATCAATCCGCGCAATCAATGATTAAGTAATTATAAAATTTATATTCATGTTTGTGACTGCATGGAAACTGTGCAACCGAAATTTCCAGTTAAGTACAATGTATTTAAGATTACTAGATGTGAGAGCAACGTATCTGATTTTTCTTTCCGTATATATGCACTGCGGTTTGATTCTTGCTTGTTGATTCGCTCTCATATTTTTGATAATGATCATGGAAGGTTGAAACACATCAGTACGCGTGAATGTCGGTAGTTTTGCTATATTTTGCGACTGTTCATGTGCATTTAAAGCTCGTAAACACATTTCGTGCAATAAATGATTGTTTACTAGTAATACCTTCCTCAAGAATTATTTTGCACTTAACTTGAATGATTTTACATTTGATGGAATGCGAAGGTTTCATTTTAACCGCATTTTGTGAATCAAACGTATTGCTTAATTGCAATGGAATAGTGAACCTCTTGCATGCAACGCTAATATAAAACAGATAATGATTTTCCACTGGCTAAGACGATTTGGTGCACCACGAGTTATTATTATCGTCCAGGATACACAAATTGAGTCAAGAGAATTTAATCCATGGTGAAAGAATCCTGACATTTTCGCGCAGACAGTTACCGCCCGCAGAACAAAGCGACTGCTGAGCGAGCACATCGGATGAAGAAAGATATATTGCGATTTTGGTGCCATGACACTCCGGGATCCCAGGATCCTATGAGAGCTGCACAATAGCAGATATTCAGTAGGTTTAAAATTGCTAACTGAATATATAGGCGCCACACAAAGACAAGCCTTCGCCAAATGACGTACACACACGCCTAAGTGTCAGCAACTATTTAATGTTCACGAAAGTCAGGTCCATGGCAATATAGGCTGTCAATGATGGCCCGTTTCTTGTCGTCAGTGTGAACAAAGAGTACAATACAGTTTTCGTCAACATGCCTGACGGACTACGAGCTATTGCATTTGATCGATTAAGTAAGTTGCCAAGGCCGCTTCATGACGAGGGAAAATGTAACAGTATTCACATATGGGGCCGATAACTGCCCAGTGGACCTATTAAAGACTGACCACAAACAATAAAAATTCCTCGCAGATGTGCATGTGTTAAAATAAATCATTCCAAACAATAGTGCACAATTGTGCACTTTGACTGCGGAGTTATGGTTAATTAAATCTAGGCTGAACGACACGATAAGAGTTAATTCTGAGGGAATCCGCATAAACTGCCCAACCGATATCGGTGAAGTCAAGATCTACCTAAGTAGCCTCAAAATTTAATGATTTTAAAGTATAACTCCGAAGTTAAAGATGCTTGTTTCCACCATCATTTAAGCCCAGTGATATTGCATGTTCAATCTCTTTCTCTCCGCAGCTTCCTAGCTTCAGGGAAGTATTATTATGTAACAAATCTGCGGCAGCACTACTGTAACATTATTTTCGTGGGTGTTAACTTCATCTATATTATTGTAATCGTTTATGCTTATGCCTTAAGTATTTATTATTAGTGTATAATCTAGCCGAGACTTAATTGCCCCTAATGTCGCAGTCAAAGATTTTATTTGTCTAATCCGTCCGACGCCATTTTATTTAGCTTAACACAAAATCCTTACTTTTAATCAATTATTTATTATTTAGTTATTTATTATTTACTCGTATAAAGAGCATATATTTAGTAAAACAAACTACAAATATTTATTATTTTATATTCAATACTGCGGCACGATGGCTGCGTCCGTTATTGTGCTTACTGCTTCCTCTTAATTCGAGCAATTGTGCAAGGAATTTCTCTTTAATTCATGCCGGCCCTTGGTAGGGCACTTGGTGCGTTCTCGATCACCAAGGTGGTTATTGCTTAAGTGGGCAATATTGTGTTTCAGTTTAAAATCAAATTTCTTCACATTCTTTCCAAAGGAGACACTTATATCGGTATTTGTAGGCAGAGTGAGACTATATATCGAGCCGTCTGTTGATAGAAATAGATATCCTGCAAACTTTTAATGGGTTCTCATACCAGTAGATTTACCTGAATCGGAATTTAATTTGAATAAGCTGTTTCTCTATACCAACGGCCACTTGCGCACTATGTCAAAGTACATAAGTGATAAACTCATAAATACTCACAGGAGTCATGTTTCATACTCTTACTTGTGTAAAGATGTGGATCCATCTGCTTTTATTTAACAGTTATTTTGTGTGTAGCAGTAGTTATTAGATATTATACCATTTCAATAAAAAGTAATATGTAGACTTGAAATCCCAACGGAATATTTTTAAAGCTTAACAATGACTTTATTTTTTGGACATTACTCATTTTCTGTGTTATATTGCTTAAACATCGGTCAGTCAAATTAACGGCCGAAGTTAGAGCCAACATAGCCATTATGTGCTAGGACCATCTGCTTAGAGTTAGCAACTCCTTATCAAGATTTAGTAATCTTGAACACAATATCCTAATATAGGCGATAGTTGTGTGTAAAACGACTTCACCAGCTCCATTATTTAATATTTCCACGTATCTCGTATGTCATTGTTCACATCGTTGGAAATATACACGTTCAATTTTGGTTAACAGATTGCTTTCATTAATATTTTTCAAGTTCTCTCAAAAGATTCTACAAAAATACATGGCATCTTCTATAGCACCACATCATGCTATCTCGCGCAAGAGCATTTGCCGATTTCAGCCTTGATATCATTTTGAATACTCAGATGCCTGACTTCTAATGCTAACAAATCATATAGCTATTACTAAGGTTTGTTGACATCACATCATAAACGAAGCTATTTACGAATATGCCCTAGGCCAGTAAAAGTAATTTACAATATTTTTTAAACATTATAGACAAATTATCAATCAGTTGCGTAACTAGGTTCAAACTTTGCCATATAAAACTTTTCAGAATTTTCGAAGTGGACGTTATTTTTCTTTCTTATAGAAATTAGATTATGTACTATGCAAAATTCGATATCATGCCTTATCTAAATCAAATTCTTGATTATAATGCTGAATTCTAATAAACTATGCATGCAATTCACAAAATTTGTTATTGACGTATCTCATTGCGAATTATTAACACATTTGATCTTCAGATAGCCAGGTATGCATATCATCCTTACTGGCTTTAATGGTTAAATTGAATTTTTCGTCTAAACTCATCTCACACACATTGTTGCAACAGACTTTGCACCATAGAGGACTTTAAGAGCCAACAGATATTTACAATTTTCTTAATATGAAATTTCTGTTAATTTACTCATTGTTGCAAATATGGATAGCGAGAAATATTGGACTCTGGTTAGTCTGAACAGGTTTTTTTCTATGCAGAGCGTAACGTATTATATATATATATATTGAATAATTCAATCGCTTAATGTACACCCAGTATATCAGAACACAAGATTTACATAAAATTTTGTATATTTTAAGAGCAGAATAAATACTTTCTTAATATAGACAAAGATGAACAGAATAATTACCATAGAGCACAGTACATTTAATGTTCTACTATGATGTTTAAATATAAAATATGATAGTCCACATTTAGTATCATATAGCACATTAAACATTGTAAATAATATTCAGTTAATAATAGTTGATGTGCATGACTAAAGTAATTTTTGTCGTGTTATGTTGCTACTCGTCATTTAATCATTATCACCAACTCAAAAATAACACATTTCAAAACATCGCCTCTTTATTGACCAAATATATAAATCTCTACAAAATGTGAGTAATAATAATAATAATAGCAGCATTATACAAAACCGATAATGATTATGTATTTGCGTTTAATAGACCTGCATGATAAAAGGACTGTTTAGAGCACAGCTAAAATTTTGCCAATATAACACTTAATAGGGAAATAAATGTGTTGCTTAGAAGAATTACAATTAACTTTATCTTAATATTCATAGTGTTTTTAACTTAACATATGAAAGAATAAGAAGGATATGAACAAAAAATAATACCATTCACTTATCATTAGTTTGCATAATTTACAGCTGGTTAAGACTGCTCATAAGAAGTTGGCTAGTAAATATTTCAAAAAAAATGTGTAGCTTTTTAATATTTCTTAAAAAATGTCTTTCAGACAAATATATCTGACAAGATCACTAGACATCAGTGTTTGTCGCATATCAATAGCTTCAAAGACCTCGTAGATAATCCACTTGACCTAAATATGTAGCATGATAAAACAATATTTATGAAAACGACGGATACTGCTGATTTGGAGTCGTCAATTATGCAATCCTGTGTAACAGTTTCTAAAAATTTGATGCTGCCTTCTTAGAATATGGTACCAGTCGAATTGTATGCGCCGTGATGACGTCGCTTGTATATCATTTTGAAGTGTGCCAGTGTTACTTTTACAAGGAACGGTTAAAACCATCCAAAATTATATAATGAATTTGGTTCACTCAATTATTTTGCCTTACGCGTACAACGCAGTCCACTTTCTGAAAAGTGTACATGCAGAACCACAAATTCCTGAAGATTCTTATCTGAACAACTTATTACATGAATAAAAATTTGAAATATTATTCATCAAAACAAATTTTTGCAATTAAGCTCCACGCAGATTCTAGCAAATATTTCATTTATTTCTGATATGTACACTAGACGATTGAAAGGTCGGCAAAACTATTGCCAAGTATACGAACCTTGAAAAAATTTGGACATTTTGAAAACTGTCACATTACATCATATTCAACACGTAAGCAGTATAATTCATATTAAATGAGAAATTTTTGTCAAAATACAAAATATCTCTGTTTAAAACAAAAAAGAATCTAGTTAACAGAAAGATTTACAGGTTTGATCTCTGGTATGGTTGCCATTTGAAGCTAGTTCTATCTATGCAGAGCGTAATATATCATATTACGTTTTATATCTAATAACTCCTTCTTTTTGAGTAAATTTGATATGTCAAAACACATTAGAAATTCATAACACACTGGATACCGTATAAGCTGGATATATACGTTACAAATATAGACAAGGACAAGGAAAATTAATACCATTGAATTCAGTAAATTTAATTTTATAATATGATATTAGAATTGTAATTTATTTATTTGGATCAAAACCACGTATGATCTATCAGGCATAATGAAATAAAGGTGATCATGCATAATATCAATGTAACGATCACTGCATTTCGAATCACAACAAGTTGATCCATCTTCCTATAATCGACTCGTTTTAGAGGCTGGCCTGTACGAAGTAGTCTAATCTCCTTTAAAATTTTATACAGTTAACCAAATCTATTCAGAATGACTGTTCATGTTCCAATGAGAAGGCAAGACAACCAAAAATTGACTTCAATAATGGTATTTATGGTTATATTAAGAAAAATTATTTGCTTATATAGTCTCATCCTATAATTATATTTTGCAATCATTACCAACAAAGTTAATGTACATATGAAGGCACAAAAATATAGTTTAGTATGAAATCCAAAGATTCAACGTGAAAAATATAATTAAATAGACTTTAAGTTCTATAGCTCTACGACATTCTGGCTACAAGGAAGCCCAAAATATATTGTAACGGCTCAGAACAACTCGTCGATATCTTTCCTAAATGAAATTCAAATATCATTTACGCGGTCAGTAATTTGAAACGCCTCGGGCAAGTAAATACCGTGCGACGTTACAAAGTAGTCAAAAGTCTTTGATAAATGAAAGACAGTCATTGTTAATGGCCCATATCAGGGCCAGAATTGCTTTCTCCAGCAAGTGAGATAAAGATTGTGTTGCAGTTTTGAGAAGTACTCCTAGCCATTTGAGGCCGTTTCTGTTTGACTAGCAGGTGTTCATTCGTTGTGGAATCAAAACCAGAGATATGAGTTGCTATGTGATGGCTCATAATTGTCTTGTTGAAGTTCTGCAGCAACACCGTTGTGGAGGGCACACGTAGATGTTAGATTAATAGATAAACGATCCGTATGACTTGTTGTGCAGCAAAAGGTAGATTGCCGTCACTGAGATCCAAGTAATTAGGTGACGCATCGTAACTGACGCAAGTCCAGAAGACAGCGTAGGTTAGCAGTCAGGTGTGTAGAGCGACAGAAATCCAATACATTGCACAGTACAAATTTCAAATGTGTGTGATGATGCATGGTAAGTGAACCATGCTTATCTACTTTTGCAAGCTTAAGCTCGCACTCCATTGCTAAATAGCAAGTTTAGATTTTTTTAGAAGGTACCACGTAAATGAAATTTTAATAGATTTCATGTTGCCTAATCCTGCAAATATTTATGAGAACACGGCAACTAGTTCTGTAACAACACTTTTCGAAACGTAATTAATAATAAAATAAGCATTATATAATTATATCAAAGAAGGTTATGAAAGCTGAATGAAGGAAAATGTACGGTAATATAATTGATTTTGGAATTGATACATATAGGAAATTTTTACTATAATTAAGAAACAAATGAAATGGCCTATCAGAATACCAGAATTTGAAATAAACTCAAAAGGATCAATAAGAAAGTATTCAACAGCCAAGGAGTACACGAAAAAGACTATAAGTATATGAAGGCAGATGTATACGTTCAATTATTTACAAATTTATGAATGCCTCTATTAAATACTATAGTGGTTTTTTGTAGGGTCATTTACTTCACTTAATTCTTTCAATGCCCTTTATCTCATAATTACATATTAGCTTTATACATCTTGAATATTTCTGTGTATTTACATGTTCACGCTAACATTTTTTATAGTTCTTGTATAATATTTTAATATTTTGTTTTTATCCGTACATTTAATTTTAGGGTTATTTGGTCATAAGCATGGTGAGTTGCCTATTCTTGTGAATTTTTAAATTCTTTGTTGGTTGACTTCACTCATGATGTTTATATTTTAGCCTAATAGAGTAAAAAAAGTTATCACTGCTAAAAACATCAAGGCCATTAAGGATGATGTGCCTGTTGCAACTGTGCCTGCAGCAAGAGGCAAAGGAAAGGCTGGGAAAGTTGCTGCTTTGCCTGATGTAGCGAAGAAGACTACCGTTAAAAGAGTGATCAAGAAGAACCCTTTGATAATGAAACGACCAAAAAATTTTGGCATTGGTCAATGCATCCAGCCAAAAAGAAATTTGTATCGTTTTGTCAAATGGCCTAAGTACATAGAGGTCCAGCGTAAACGCGCAACGCTGAAGCGTCGTCTTAAGATTCCTCCTCCAATCCATCAGTTTTCGCAAACGTTAGATCGTTCAACAGGTAATTTTTCTTTTTTATATTTCGAAGCCCACCAAATTTTTCATGTTGCTGAAAAATACCAGCCAATTAGCAAAGAGGCACACAAGGCTTTTTTGAAGCTGCAAGCTAGCAAGCGTGCCGAGGGAAAACCAGAATTACCACCCCCTAAAGTAGATAGACTGAAGACTGGTATCCGCGAGGTGACATCGTCTATTACCCAAAAAAAAGCACGTTTGGTTTTAATTGCTCATGATGTGGTACCTCTCGAACTTGTATTGTTCCTTCCAGCTCTCTGCCGCAAATTTGATGTTCCCTATGCAATTGTTAAAGGGAAGGCTCGTTTGGGACGTTTGGTTCGAAGGAAAACGTGCACTTGCGTAGCTTTTACGCATATAAAAGAGTAAGCTAATTCATTTAATTTTTCGTAGCGAAGATAAATCTAAGCTGACCAAAATCATTCAGGCTGTAAAAACAAACTACAACGACCGTTATGAAGAGGTAAGACTTATTCACTATTGTATTTTAGATTCGTAAACATTGGGGTGGTGGAATTATGGGCAATAAATCTGAGGCCAGTCTCGCTAAGTTCAAGAAACAGCGTGAACGTGAAATGAAGATTAAGCTTGGATGAGCTTCTCAAATACATTTTTATTGAGGATTTTTGCCTTTTGACTTTGTGTTCAAATTAGATTTTGTAAAGACTCCTGCTTTTTTAAGTCGATAAACACCAATCGTGCCATTGACGTTTTGCTTTACATTGAGATGTTAATAGTTCGTGACTATTTCGCAATTGTGATTGCTAAATATTATTAGGATTATATGCGTACCAAGCCCCTTGTCCATCTTGGAGGTAATACCATTTCTTTGATATAATATATTTAGTGTGTTTATGGACATTTTTGGATTTAAGGCAGTTTACGTAGATTTTTCTGAAAAGTTTAAGGGTTTTCAAAAATTTGATTATTAGGCTTAGAGCGGGTTTCCATATGAATAGTTCTTCTGACGAAACATTTTAGAATCCTTAAATTACTGTTCGATTACTTATATTTTTCATTATAAACTAGGAATGGTATTATGTAGAAAATTCCGTGGACCGATGTTCTTATTGGGAATTGGCTTCGGATTGGGCTCGAACCTGGGCACATCTGCCTCCGAATCTGTTGCATTAACCACTGCGCCTCCCTGCCGCATGCTGTTTTTGATTTTAGCATGGCAATTATAATTCTATTATATTATGGCGACGAATACGCTGTTTTTTATGGTGGACAATCAAATTCGCGGCTAATTTTGTACAGTTTGTGATGGCTTTAGAACTAACCGTAGCACCGACAACGCTGGAAAGGGCTTATGTAATATTTCGAAAGCTATTATTATTGTATATATAGTAGCAAAATTAGTTCGAATAGGACCGGATGGGTATTCGGAAGTCAATGGGAATGGATGGTACACCCGCTTTTGGAGTTAAATTTCTTTACTTCCAGAATTCGTCTACTTGGCATATCCGAGTAATCGGACCGAACCAGCAGAGTAGTTGGAGCAGTATTTGCTTTATAATGCGAGCACGCGTTGTACGATGTGAAATAACATTTAAATTCTGAGGCGCTTTTAATTAGTTGAACATTTTGAATAATTCTTGACTAATAAAGCCCAAGCATCTTAAATATTCCTCTCTGAGGTTCTCTTTACATACGACTTTTCAGGGGAAGTGAGATGCTCTCATTTTGTCATCGTTGGTTGGTGGTTGGAAATAGCTCTAGGATTACGTGGCTTTTGTCGGGCTTGACACTGGTAGGTTGATTGGCTGTCCATTAATCCTAAATGGAATGTGCAGAATTTTGAATTTCAAATATTGGGATGACGTGCGTTTACAGGGCCGGATAGCATACCACACAGGAGAACTTTTTCCAAGCGAAGACATCCATTTAGTGTCACTTCCAATCATGTGGAAAGTTACGCAAAAAATCCGAATGATCTTCATTTCCATGTATGTGTTGGACTGGGTGCTGATTCGTCTCCTAATTCCGAAGGCTTCCAGATCACTCGTAGTAACTACTAGAATTGTGGTATGGTCTGATCTGTGTTGATTGGTTACGTTTCAGAATATCACTTCCAGTATCTTCATCAGGCTTCTAATAACACTATATTTAAGCAAATGAGGATCAATCGGATCTTTGCGGAACTGATAACTCCAATGACGCAAATCATGGAAACGCTAAAAGTTGTGATCGCATTTCGCAGCGTAGAACATCTTATGAAAATTTAGTTCTAGGTAATGGGGTCTAGTAATTTTTTATATTTAATTTTTTAATATTACACATTTAAAATTGGCATATTTGTGAGGAATCATAAATGATGATGGCAACCCATCGTTTCCTTTTAATCGTAAAGCTTTATTTAATTTTGAGTTGTGCAGCTTTTAGAATAAAGTGGTAAAGTTGTCTGGTGAGAATGCTTATAGCAATAACTTGGATTTTATAGATCGAGAATCCTAATATCGATTTTTAGATAGCTCCAACGCTGGGATTAAATATATTTATAAATCGATCACCATTTAATGACCTTTAGCATGGTTCGATTGTGATGGAACATCATAAAGTCGCCTAATAGAACGGATCTGCTCATAATTATTATCCTCAACTAATGCCTTTTTACGCTGAGCCTTCGATTATCAAATAAACGAAAATTACATTGATTTGCAAATGTGCATATGCGTTGATGGCTATAGTGGGTAATTTTAAGTCTGTGGCATAAATTGGTACCGGCAGCTTGTTGAACATAAAGAACTTACGCTTGGCGTGTAGTAAATTAGGTGTGTGATTCCAGTGACGTTTAAATAACTTAACAAAAGCAGTTGGTTCATGGTTAGTAAGTATAGTAATCTCGGTAAGAGTCCCATGTATACATTATATATATATATACACTTAATTTAGTTATAGGCAATAGGATTGTGTTCTTTATACAAAATATGACCGAATAAGGAAATAACCTCGTGAAAGTAAGAGTGTATTGTGAAAATAAAAAAATTAAATATGGAAAGAGTTAATGGATGGCTGCTATACATCCACAGAGAAGCTCATGCAAGTCCGGCACAAAATGCAGAAAACTGTAATCACGCACAATTGAAAATATAAACACTAGAAAGGATTTTTAAATATGTTCTAGAATTTAAATGAATATTTAATTTTTTTAATAGTCACTTCAATCAGCCATGGTGGTTTCAATTTATCAATATATTGTTACTTTACTTTTGTCGATGGAAATATCTCTTACAGAGGGCATACAATAAAGCAGTTTGTCACGGGATGCATACGAACAAAACTGATCGCGTTTCGACATAAAGCACTGGTACATCTGGGCTTGGGGAACCTCATTGAAACAATGCAATCGCGGTTGTATTTGCCGGTTATATCAAGGAATATTTGCAGCTATCGTCAATATTGAGCAATATGCCATTGCCATTAAACTAAGTAGCTAGACGAGGTAACCACTATTGTTTTCAGTGTCAACTGCTGCATACAGATGGGGTGAGTGCACTGCCGTAGTACGGGTAGAAGTCTTATGTCTTCCTTTGGACGACAGATTTGCCAGATTGACCGAGTTTATACTATTGGAGTAAACAACTGAGGTGAAAGTGATAAATTGATTGTAAGATTGCTGGCTTTTTCGATTTGTCGTAAATCAAGTTGGTTTAACTGACAGTTCGTGACAAAGGATTTCAGCTACTATTGTGCGATCGGTAGTATTAATTATTCCAGAGATGCCATATGCTCCTCATTTGGTTAAAGTTATGGCTAAGATAACGTTATTTACGATGCCAAGGGTTCTGCGAGGTTGGTACCTCAAACCTCCTGATTGCTTATGAGACAAATTACACAGTGTCGAGCGTACTATGAGTTTTATAATAGAAACCACTACAGGCTTTGTTTCGACTATTCTATTCTGATGAATGTATATACGTCTGCCAGTGTACCAGGCTCATTGCCCAAAATCTGATGTACAGATGCGCTTATAACAATAAACAGGTCATTTGCGCTGAGTAGCGATGGGGATATGCCCGACCTGCTCTTTCATATGCGCTGCAGCTTTCATAATGTTGTTAAAGAATGAGTCAACGGCACTATAGACTGTCAAATGCTATCCGTATTGGGCGAAGATCGTTGATGTTGAGCGCAAAGCGGTTAGCGTCAATGTACCTACAAGACTACTAGCCGAGGCACTCGATTGATAAAAAAA
This sequence comes from Eudiplozoon nipponicum, assembly GCA_029291075.1. NCBI lineage: Eukaryota > Metazoa > Platyhelminthes > Monogenea > Mazocraeidea > Diplozoidae > Eudiplozoon > Eudiplozoon nipponicum. The sequence continues at coordinate 40,450 of JAQBSW010004456.1, read as the reverse complement.
GCCTAGAGGGCGTCCTCATGAGTGCGAATGGGGGGGCGGGGTATGTTGTGTCCAACAATCTTGAAGAAAACGAGGTTTAAACGTCTTCTCTTCTGGCGTTGTTAATTAGAAGAAAGTTACCTTAACCAATTTAGAGATTGAAGTAGGATGTCTCAAATGATTGTATGGCACACCAGCCGGGTATCATGGAACTATTATACGTAACATTATATTGCTGAAATTTGAATGTCCAAGCCAAACGTCTTTTTTACACAATTGATAAAAATTTAGAAAATTAATCATAACAGTCCTCGGTGGTATGGCGCACGGATTAGCTACGAAAATAAATACTACAAAAGATGAAACATCCACAATCGGGACTTGTCTAGATGGTGCTGCTGTTTTGATCACCGACGAAATCAGCATAGGAGATCTAACTCATTTTGACAGAAAAAGCAATTTATCAATGAAAACATTGGTTGCGCGGGCGGCGATAACAGTTACTTTTAATCAAGTTTGCGATCCTGATATAAACACCTCACCCATTTTGTAAATACGTTTGTCAGTCCAAACCAAGAATTGAAAAGTGTACAAAATTCTTCACTGAACTTGATTAGTTCGCAAGGACAAAACCGGTCTACTGGGAGAATTGATTTTTATACGCTATAAAACTCTTAGTTTATACCGACAAATGCATGTATTTAATGGGTCACATGTTTAAAGCGTTATCACTACCTTGATTACAGTAATTTTTGTCACCGTCGGCGCAACCGATGCTCGTTTAATTATATAAATGTTCATTTCAATACCACTTCCCCATGTAGTATGTTAGCCGTTCCATAATAACAGCTTACTTAGTTGTAACTTTGTGTCTAAATGGATACCATTTGAGCTCGACCTAAATGAAAGAAGACTAACCGAGTTACATTAGTCAGTATATAAACGAATATTGTGTGTAGTGTGGCAGGGTGGCTCATTGGTTAGAACACCAGATTCTAAAGCAGACGTGTCTGGGTTCAAACCCTGTCCGCGGAAAAATCCGACCAGTACGTGATGAGTTCCCAATAAGTAATAAACCGGTCTACTGGATGAATGGCCTTTTCACCACTTTACAATTCTTAGTTTAGTAATCATTCAGTTCTTTAAATCAAGTTTGCGAGCTTGAAGTAAACACCAATCCCATTGTATTTAACCAGTCGTCGAACAACATAACAAAACTACCGCCAGCCGCAACGCACTGACGCGTTTCGATCTTCCATGATCATCATCAGAGTACGACGGCAAACTGACTATCGAGGATCAAACCGCATTGAATATATATGGAAATCAAAATTAGATATGCGGCTCTCACTTCTAGCAGTCTCGCATACATTGAACTTGATCGAAATGTCGGCTGCACAATTTCTATGCAGTCACAAACATTAACTGATTGTAGCTTTCGCCACATACATATATAGGCAATACAATTTAACAATAATTGATTAAGCGAGTGGTGGTAAAAATTCTTTAAATCAATTTTGCGAGCTTGAAGTAAACACCAATCCCATTGTATTTATCTAGTCGTCGAACAACATAACAAAACTACCGCCAACCGCAACGTACTGACGCGTTTCGATCTTCAATGATCATCATCAGAGTACGACGGCAAACTGACTATCGAGGAACAAACCGCATTGAATATATGTGGAAATCAAAGTTAGATATGCGGCTCTGACCTCTAGCAGTTTCGCATACATTGAACTTGTCTGGAAATGTCGGCTGCAAAATTTCTATGCAGTCACAAACATATACTGATTGCAGCTTTCGCCACATACATATATAGGTAATACAATTTAACAATAACTGATTGCGCGGGTAGTGGTAACAATTCTTTAAATCAAGTTTGCGAGCTTGAAGTAAACACCAATCCCATTGTATTTAACTTGAATATATGTGGAAATCAAAGTTAGATATGCGGCTCTAACCTCTAGCAGTCTCGCATATATGGAACTTGATTGGGAATGTCGACTGCAAAATTTCTAGACAATCACGAACATTAACTGATTGTAGCTTTCGCCACATACATATATAGGCAATACAATTTAACAATAATTGATTGCGCAGTGGTGGTTACAATTCTTTAAATCAAGTTGGTGACCTTTAAGTAAACACCAATCCTATAGTATTTAACCAGTCGTCGAACAACATAACAAAACTACCGCCAGCCGCAAAGCACTGACGCGTTTCGACCTTCCATGATCATCATCAGAGTACGACGGCAAACTGACTATCGAGGATCAAACCGCATTGAATATATATGGAAATCAAAGTTAGATATGCGGCTCTCACCTCTAGCGGTTTCGCATACATTGAACTTGACTGGAAATGTCGGCTGCACAATTTCTATGCAGTCACGAACATTAACTGATTGCAGCTTTCGCCACATATACATATATAGGCAATACAATTTAACAATAATTGATTGCGCGGGTGGTGGTGACAATTCTTTAAATCAAGTTTGCGAGCTTGAAGTAAGCACCAATCCCATTGTATTTAACCAGTCGTGGAACAACATAACAAACTACCGCCAGTCGCAACGCACTGACACGTTTCGACCTTCCATGATCATCATCAGAGTACGACGGCAAACTGACTAGCGAGGATCAAATTTCATATATATGGAAAGAAAAAAATATATATGCTGCTCTCACGTCTAGTAGTCTAGCATACATTGTATTATCTAAAAGAGTGTTATTGTTAGATTGAGAAGAGGAAAGGGTAGGAAAGGAAGCAGAATCGGAGATAAAGTTGCCTGCAGTAGCTAGATTTCGCTTATCCACCATGCACGGCCAAGCAGATAATGCGACCCTTTTTATACTGCGCGACAGCCGATGCAGTATTTAGTCTTTGGAATTCGTATCGTTCAGGGTTATATGTCGATTGTAAAAGAACACTAGGTCGCCCATTCCTAGTGTGGATGGTTTGTATACGGAGTTTTCCTTCTCTTATATAGTCTGCCCATATGCCAGTGGTTAAAGTCTTATTCAGCAGCCGAAACTTGCCGTTCGCACGCTTGCTCTCATTCCGTCATTACACATTTAATAACAAAAATTACTGCGCAGTTAGATCAAACTCGAGGCCTTTATACCCGTCAAAGTTCTTGCTGACTAGCTTGTGCCCGCCGGTCGTCATGTCGGAATTTCTATTTACACCAAAGCTTGGGCATAATTAATTGTCATAAAATTAAGAGCTAATCGTAAAATTTTTCCTATAGACATTCAAGCGTGTTCTCTCAATCGATGATTGGAAATTTAATGAACTATTGTCCTGTATTCTTACATCTGTACCAATCCAAAAACACCTTTCTATTTAAAAAATGTGGACGCTTAAAAGGTTGTTACGTAAGGGTGGATTTTCTGAAAATCGATAAATTCTAGTGCTTGCTAGTGCTTTGAAACCTGAAGGTCAAGACTTCGTAGGGAGATCTACATGTAGACGAGGTGTTCAATGTTGCTCTTAGTCTTTCGAAATCTTGATTAGATTTTCGATCGCTGTTTTTTCTTTCGGTGTAGAATTTACACTTGAAATATGATAATCTACTAATCGATCACCCATTAGTCTTTTTAACCGCGTCTGTGATGTGAAGATTGTGAATTATTTGATATATGTGCATTTGTTAATGGCAATATAAATAATTCAGGAAATAGGACTAACGAGATCAAGATTATTATTTCAACGAGTTGGACAAGCCTTTTGCAACAAAGTATTTATCTTTACTCTAATTTTTTTGTTTGCTATACATCAATTGTTTTACTCAAGGTTTTGATCTTGATATGAACACCTGTCCCATTACGTACATAAATTTGTCGATGTAAACTAAGCATTTTATAATGTAACAAATACAGTTCATCCAGTGGACATATTTCGTCCTTATTGGGAACCCATCACCTACTGTCCAGAATTTGCCGCCAACAGGGCTATATATCCGTACGTAAAATTTTTCTATATAATGGTGAGACTTGTTCATTTAGTTTTACATACCGTTGGCGCTTGCAGGCATCCGAACACCATTATATTTGAAACATAACCCATTTTGATAATAAAAAACGAATAATGAATACTGGATGTAACATACGTATTTTTGGATCTGTCAATAAATGTTTCTCGTTTGTCCGAGTTCCTATTTTCACAGCCAGCAACAGGATTAAATGAAACACTAAGTGTGCAGATTGTGACTTTACAAGGAGATCAAAGTAACTAATTGTCAAGGCGAGTAGTATAGGAAAAGTTTGTATGCTAATATGAGCTCGAGTGCTAGTTACATTTCTAGGTTGCAAATTAGAATCGTGGTTACTGGCGATTTTGTAGCAAAGTTGTAATTTTTTTCTTCTTGTTGGGTGTATTTTTCTTTTTTGGAGACTTAATTACAAGATGTATTCGTGTTTTAAAGGCTCATAAATTTCTGTTAGTGATGACGCTTCCAAAATAACGAGTTGTTTCGAATGAAGTTTGGTTGACATCATATGATAATCCGTATTAAAGAAAAATTAGTTGATACAATTTATCTATTTAGTATTTTACGTGAAACGTTCTCGCCCTGTTTATCAATTATTTATTGAAATGACTTGTATATTATTAACTACTTGAATTTTGTTATTGCTTCAGACACATTGACAACCATGGGCTTTGGGCTCCAAGCAATTTTGCCTGTTCCATATTTGGCTACCTCTTGGAGTCCGTGAAGGTAAATATTTTATTTTATTTTGTTAAGGGCTACCTAAACCTAACAGGACTTATTATTTACTTTTTCCTTTGAATATTAAATAATTTTGACTCGATTTCGAAAACGACGGAAGTCTACGTAGAAATACCTGCTTACACAGTCGAGATTGTTTTCCATGAGATGGATTCCATTAATGCCAATAACAACAGCTGGTGGTTAACATAATTCAGCTCCGCTAATTTAGAGGTATCCCTCATATTCGTCTCCGAGATTTTATCGTCTATCTGTCCCACATTACTCGAAGATCTATATAGTTATTTTCGACAGATTTTTGCATCGGATAATATTGGTTCATGAAAAACTTATCACACACTCAAATGAAATTTTTTTGGTGTATATTGAATGATCGCCTTTATCAAAATTCGTGCTGCTTATTTTAAAAACGCGACCAAACACAGTGTTTTATCGGTTGTAGTTTAGATTTTTTTGCATCTGTTGAAAAACGGAATATGACATGCATCATAGTATTCGCTTAGTCCGTTTTTCGTTATTTTGGCGAATGTTAATGTTGGTCCATTGCTACTAGACATGCTCTTCCGATGAAAAAGTTATCACACCAATCAAAAATCCGTCTCGATATTTCTTAATTGTTATGACGACAGGCACATTATTCGGCTGTTTCAAAATCCGTGCTCCTTATTCAAACAATATACCATGTTATTATAATCAAGGTTGCGGTCTTGATATAAACACTTGACCCATTAATTAATTACATATGTCAGTATAAACTAAGAATTGTATAGTGTTGGGAACTCATCAAGTACTGGCCAGAATTTGCCGCGGACAGGATACGAACCTGGGCACGTCTGCTTCGGAATCTGGTGCTCTAACCACTGAGCTATCCTGCTGCACACTACACTACACACAATTTTCAGTTATATACTAACTAATGTAACTTGGTTAGTCAATTTTTCCTTTAGGTGGAGTTCATATGGAATCCATTTAGACCCAAAGTTCCAACTAGCCATGCCCAATCTGTCATTACTGAGCAGACACCACATTACATGGGGAAATGGTTTTGAAATGAACATTTATATAATTAAACAAACATTGGTTGCGCGGGTGGTGATAACAATTATTATAATCAAGGTTTCGGTCTTGATATAAACACTTGACCCATTAATTACCTACATATGTCAGTATAAACTAAGAATTGTATAGTGTAGAAAAGGCAATTCATCCAGTAAACCGGTTTCGTCCTTATTGGGAACTCATCAAGTACCGGCCAGAATTTGCCGCGGACAGGATACGAACCTGGGCACGTCTGCTTCGGAATCTGGTGCTCTAACCACTGAGCTATCCTGCCGCACACTACACTACACACAATTTTCAGTTACATTAGTTAGTATATAACTGAAAATTGTGTGTAGTGTAGTGTGCGGCAGGATAGCTCAGTGGTTAGAGCACCAGATCCCGAAGCAGACGTGCCCAGGTTCGTATCCTGTCCGCGGCAAATTCTGGCCAGTACTTGATGAGTTCCCCACAAGGACGAAACCGGTCTACTGGATGAATTGCCTTTTCTACACTATACAATTCTTAGTTTATACTGACATATGTAAGTAATTAATGGGTCAGGTGTTTGTATCAAGACCGCAACCTTGATTATAATAATTGTTATTACCACCCGCGCAACCAATGTTCGTTTAAATATACCATGTTATACGCCACCGCATAACAGGCGTTTAAAATAAAGACGACTAAATGGAATGACGGCTGCATCAGTTGAGCAATCATTCGGTCCAATGCTCAACGTATTGGTGGCAAGAGTTAGGAAATGCTGTTTCCAATGGTTGTAGAAGAAACTGAACCAATGCTGTAAAATTATTATTCATTACGTTCATAAATATTAAATTTTATTTGTCATCATTATAATGTTACTCTACTTACAATCTTTCATTTTCTTTTTACTCAAAGCTATTATTTTCTATTAATTCCCAATATATAATTTTTCTTAAACTTTTAGTTTTCTTTCTGCTTAAAAGCATGTTTTATAATTCTTTCTTAATCTCCTCTGTTTCCGTTTTTATTGTGTTCTTTTGTTATCATGCTTTTCATAAGATTTTTATTTATAAAGCTTTAATTTGTAATAATCTAAGATTTTGTTCGTCGTTTTTTGGAAATTTGATCTTATTCGAGATATTCTTGTTATTGATAGCTTTGTTCAAAGCTTGAAAGATTAGTATTTTGCTTGAAATCTAATCTTCAAGTTGATACTTTTATCCTGTTGGAACTAGTACAGGAGTGAAATATCGTGAAAAATTTTGATTTAGTTTGCGACAACATTTTTATCTTAAAAGCAAGTATCTATTAAGAATTCCGTCAAACTTTCCAAAAATGATGTTTCTGCTCACAGGTTCCACGATTAGAGCTGTCATCGCAACTGATTGCAATGTCAGGAATAGCTGTTTGGCAGGTAATAGCTAGGCTAATTTTGACGGTCAGAATAGCTGGGCATGCTTGTTGTCTGGCGAGAATATTCTTTGATAAATTATTTAGTTTATATTTCTTGCGTGTGTGTTGATATTTAGGAGCTATCATGAAATTTAGCATTGAAACTGTACAATATAATCTACACTGTGAACCTCCAGTCAAGTAGTTAGCATGCATGAGATGAAAACCCACATAGCGAGAATTTGTGGGTAGTTTGTCATCTGCAGATGACTATTGAAGGCATTAGTAAACACTAATGAGAGTGGAATCCACCTCAAACGAGTGTAAAAGCGCCGTTGTGATGGCACATGGATAAAATAAGACAATAACACTTGCGAATTACCGTAGTGTTAGTTGGATATTGTTTGGGGTGGAAAACTAAAATATATGCAATTGTGTATTAAGTATTGCGCACCTAGTAACAAATTAGTTCAAATATGACCAGAAGGATAAACCAGAGACCACATGAAAAGAACGTATAATATCGTATACATTGGTTTCGTGCGTAATGGCGACTCATTAGTAGTAGCCGGTTTCACGTCATTTACCCACTATATATTTGAATTAGGAATGTGACGGTTAAACTCTAATATTTTTTACCTTAACTGGTGTAGTGATTCAGTTTTAATCCCAAACTGGTGCCTTTATTACGATTATCCTTTAAAAAATTACGGAGTGCGAGCACCATATATTGGATCTCCGCGATATGTGTTCACGGGTTGTCGCTTTGCACTAGCAGTTTCGCCAAAATCCGATTGATCCCCATTTCCAAGTACACATCCATTTTGTCTTCGCCCTGGTTGGGTGCGAATTCGTCCCTATCTTCCGAAGGCTTTAACATTGTTCATAATAACCACTGACAATGAGGTCCGATCTAATCTTCGTTGACTGGCATCGTTTCGATTTGGTCATTCCTAAACCGTCCTCTGGCCTTTAGTCACATATAAACAGTAAAATTCTTAAAATATCTTGTGTAGATTTGTTAGGCAGTAGTTTCGTTTCTTTTTATGTATGCGTGTATGTTTCTTGAATGAAGATTGTTTTTTCGAACCTGGATTAATTGAAATTACCTGATCTGCGTTTCGACTAACGCCGCTTCCATTGTTCCAGTAGTTTTCTTTTCTCGTGATATTTCGGCTAAACTTATCGATATCCTTCATCAGTCGCAATATACCTCACAAGTGTAACAAACGAAACTATTGAAGCAAGCGCGTTATTACCTCTAGCCATAATATTTATTCTTTTGAAATGCGAGCTTCAATAAAATTCATTGTACCCTTCCCATGTGCAAAACTAAAACGAAATTTAATCAGCAAGAAGAAACACTTCTTTCTCATTATCTCCTAAAGTACCTACTAATGAACATATCTTTATATATAAATTGGAAAGCAAAACAAGATAGAAATATATAACAGTTAAATACTGTTTGTTGCGAAGAACTAATATATATGCAAGTATGTATTAGGTTTTGCGAACCTAGTAACAAATTATTTATGTTGTGACCAGAAGGATAAACCAAAGGCAGCATAGACGGAAAGTATAAGTGTATGTGGTTTAACTGGAGTAACAATTCGGAAATTGTTATGGTCTCAATTTGGGTGAACTTTAGCATAAATTTATATCCATCAGGTTAGTATCATGTACCGACTCGGAAACCATAGTGTTAGTATCCGGTACTCATCGATTTAAAAGGTATCAGTTACTAACACAATAGCCCTAGTGTTAGTATCCTTTACAGACTCGGTATATATATTATATAGTGTGAGTTAGCATTGAAGTCGTATTGTCGTTTGACTTTAGATTATGTTAGCTTCACTATTACAGGTTTACACATTCGTCTAGGAGATTGTACCGTCCTATTATTCCACATTCTTCTACAAAATATATAGTGGTTAAAGGGCGTAATACCGGCTCCTACTGATGAGTCGCCAGTAAGCACGAAACGAATGTGCATGAGATTATACTTTCCGTTCATGCTGCCTTTGGTTTATCCTTCTGGTCACAACTGAACTAATTTATTACTAGGTTCGCAAAACCTAATACATACTTGAAGATAGAAATATGTAAACATAGAAAGAGTGTGAAAAAACGGAAACTAATCAATTGCGTGCGTCACATCCAGTTCTAGCTCAATGCCTGCACATGCTTCTTCTGCTTGCATAAATCCAGCTGCAATCTGTTTATCCATAAGGCTTCGTATGTGACTAGCTCCTTTTGTTATTGCATTTAGTAATTATTTTGAATGTTACGTCTGTAGAATATACGTGCGATGTTTCGACGATGTGTTGCGCAAATGCAGACGTGTATTCACCATTTGATTTAAAACAGGCGTTTAAGTTACAGTGTTCTCTCATTCGAGTAATTAACCGTCTGGTCGATCGTCATACGTAAGTTGATCGACAACTTGCACATGTATATTGGTAAATAATATTTGATATCGACATTAGCGGCTTTTTCTCTTTGTTTGCTGGTAAGAGAAAGTGTGTTACCATAAATTATATTCGTAGTTTAGCTGCATTAAATGTGCATGTTAATGCTGCTTCACCTTTTTTTGTGCCATTCGGGAAACTGCGTCCACTTTAAATGGGATGTTTAGGTAAACTGTTTTCTTTTCTGACCCGTGATACGTCTTTTTCTGTTTAATTCCCCTTTTAATAATTGATTCAATTAATTGTCTGGAATAGCCATTGAACATTAAATCGTTAATTGCTTTATTATATTCATTTTCTTTTGAATCTTGACTAATCAACCTGTCAATTCTCGAAAAGCAACCACGAACTGTTGATAATTTATATTGAAACGGCACAAAACTGCTGTAATGCAGATATTATGCAGACCATATTTGTTTATGGTAAATTTTTATGTTTGATTTACCATTAGTTTCTTTCTTTAATAGTACATCTAGGAAAGGCAGTCGATCATCTTTCTCGTGCTCTGACGTGAAGCCGATATTTTTATGTGATTTGTTGAAACTTTGAAGCAGTGTTCGTGATTGCGACCTGTTCTTAAAGATAAGAAATATATCATCCACTTACCGTATATATTGAGCACATTTACTTATGTCACTCTTTAATGATGTGTTTTCTAGGTGCCCTAGAAAAATCTCAGCCAACACTGCAGATAAGGAGCTCCCCATTGCCACAACATCAGTCTGTTTATTCATGCTTCCATTAAAACTAAACCGTAAGTCTTTCGTGCATAATAAGATAAGCTTGCGTAGAGTGTGACCAACAATGGACGGATTACCAAAAAACACAAAAAAGTTGTAAAAGAAATTCAAATTATAAATGTTAAAAACAAGATTATGGTATCTTTTGGTGTTACGTCTTTGTTTACAAATGTTCCAATTGATGAAACCATTGACATTATAGTCAAAGCGGTAGAACCCAACATATTACCATCGCCAGACAAGAAAACAGTTTACCTAAACATCCCATTTAAGGGGGGTGCAGTTTCCCGAATGCCACAAAAAAAGTTGAAGCAGCATTAACACGCACATGGAATGCAGCTAAACTACGAATATTATATGGGGTAACACACTTGCCCTTACCAACAATCAAAGAGAAAAAGCCGTTAATGTCGATATCGAATATTATTAACCAATATACATGTGCAAGTTGTCGATCAACTTACGTAGACCGATCGATCAAACGGTTAATTACTCGAATGAGAGAACATTATAACCTAAACGCCTGTTTGAAATCAAATGGTGAATACACGTCTGCAATTGCGCAACACATCGCATGTATGTCCTCCAGACGTAGCATTCAAAATAATTACTACATGCAATAACAAAAGGGAGCTCGCCATATACGAAGTCTTATGGATAAACAGATTGCAGCTGGATTTATGCAAGCAGAAGAAGCAGGTTCAGGCATTAAGCTTAAACTGGATGTGACGCACGCAATTGATTGGTTTCCGTATTTCACTTTCTATGTTTGCATATTTCTATCTTGTTTTGCTTTCCAATTTATATATAAAGATATGTTTATTAGTAAATACTTGAGGAGATAATGAGATAGAAATGTTTCCTGTATCTGATAAAATTTCTTTTTGTTTTTGCACATAGGAAGGGTACAATGAATGCATAATATTTATATTTCAGACTGGCCTTTCGTTAGATATTTGCGTATCACATGTGTTTGTGTGCATTTTCATAACTGTTATTTATTTATCTTTTGTAATAAAAATTGATGATGAACTATGACATTTACACATGGTCCGTAGCCATAGAAACTCCGGCCTAATGATCGGCATGCACAAACTTGTCAGCCGGGGGATGGTAGTTTGGAACTTGCCGGGTCTAATGGGCTATTAGCATCATCCCTTTTCATATGAAGCCTCGAGTCTGGTCTAAATACACAGTAACATTTGGTGCTAAATGTGTAGTGACGGAGTGAGAGCAAGTGGAGAGTATGTTTCGGCTGCTGAAGGAAACTAAGAATGGGTGACCTAATGTTCTTTTACAGTTCATATTTAATCATGAACGATAACAATTGTAATGATTAAATATTGCATCGGCCGTCACGCAGTATAAAACAGCCGCCTAATCTGCTGATTCGTGAAGGGTGGATAAGCGAAATCAGGCCACTAAAAACAACTTCATCTCCGATTCTACCTCATTTCCTTTTCTTTCCTCTTCTCAGTCTAACAATAACGCTCTTTTAGATAATGTGGATATGATAGGTGTTGATCATATCACTGAGACCATTATCGGATTTCCAAAAATTAAAATATTTTAAGGAGACCACCATTCATTAAATCTAGGTTATGTTTTAACATCTGTGCAAGTAATGTGCAATCATTAATACTTAGACAATAGAAGCTCTTGCTCATACGTTGGATAAGTTATAAATCGATGTATATTGGATTATAGTGCGTATCTGAAACCAGAATACAGGATCCTACGTGCATTACAGAACTGAGTGCATCATTATCTACGCGTTATTGGCTTTGAACATCTGGTTTCATGGAGTTTACTGAAGCCGGTAAATGGGGCGTAATTATAGTCCTTAGACCTCGAGCTGAAGTTTGCTTAATTGAGTGGATCTCTGTAACCAGCCGATTTTGTGCGGCACGTTTGATTACCTCTACTCAAATCAATGTCCAAAACTGTAATCAACGTTGCCTTTTCGTCTTATGTACATATGTTCCTACCGACTGCAGTACAGATGAAAGCAAGATCACTTTTTACTCCGAGCTTAGCTCTCTACTAAGTAGAGCCAAAAGTTTGTATATAGTCTTGGTTATGGGTTATATGAATGCTCAAGTTGGACGCTTAAGTAACGCAGAATGTTATTTAGGCTGAAGATACAATTTAAGCTTCACGCGCAACGATAATAGTAAACGGATGTTGATTGGCTGCGTGTAAAACAGATTATATTGAAGTAGCACAAGCGTCAGCTCCCGGGCAATATACCTTGACAGCTCTATCAATAACTCAGGCAATATATCTGACTAGGTGAGTATAAGAACCGCAATTGATAGAGTAGCCTTCTAGAACCTTCGCCATTTTTGGAGAAACGCAAGTATTTCACATTGCCTTAAATGTCGTGCTTACAATGCATCTGTACGCGCAGTTTTATTATGCGGTAGTGAGACTTGACCACTTAGAGTTGATGATTTGAGACGCTTACAGACATTGGACCATCGTTGTTTGAGAAGCGTAGCACGTGTAGATTATCAACAACATAAAAGCAACACTGCTATCCGTAGAGGTACTTTTGGATCGGACAAATACTTCTCGATGGACAAACAAATAAGGCTACATCAACTTCGTTTTCTCGGTATCGTTTTGCGTATGCTCCAAATTCGATTGCCCAGTAGAGAAATAAACTCTCGCCAAACGCCTGATAGGCGTACGAAACAAGTTGGGAATATTTTGACAAGTCAAGTACGTCAAAATAGATTAGTTAGAGGCCCACTAGTCTTCAAGGATGGAGTCCGAATGTGAGTCATAGTTCGTGGTTGTAAACATTGCACGATATGGCATCGAGTCGAGCTTAGTGGCGATCTTGTTGGAGATCCATAATAGAATCATCTGGACAACTTTATTTTCTGTTTGTGTTGTGTAGAGATTTAGTTTTCCTCACTTTATGTCATCTAGATAAATATACTCATAGTAGCTAGGTGCTCTCTCTCTCTCACTCGTAAATCTCACTAATAATTTGTGTGCATGAATTATTATTTTTGTCGTTATGTATTTTTAAAATTTCTAGCTTTTTTCCGTCATGGTTATATGGCAGTGAAACATTAGTTACTATTGGCTTTTGTATGGCTGTGCATGATGATGGTGGTGATGACTTTGCATACTTTCATAGTTTTGTAGTTATTTATTTTAATTTAAAAAATTAATGTTTTTCTTTATATTTGCATTTGTAGAATACTCAGTTGGCACACAGTCTTGTAAAGCAGCTAATTTCGCATTTAAGCAATCATGTATCAGATATGGCGCCTGTGGAACGAACCGGGATTGTCGAGGTTATTGCATTTTGTTTGAAAAGACTTTAATTCTGATTACGCAATGGTAATGTTTGTTTTTTTGGATGCACGAAATCAGGCAGCACAAGCCTGCTTTTTTCACAGTCATGTGTAGATGTCAGTGTTATTTTACTTATATTACCTAGACACGTGTGGCAAGTGTTCAAAATAGCCATTGACATCAAAAGATACATCAAGATTCCACATTTAAGATTGGAGGGTCAATATTAATGTGGTTTCTGGTATTAATGATCACTTTATCAACTTCAGCTTGCGGCAGATATAGCATATTTACGGTGTCAGAAGTATTCACGCTTCCTTGCAATAATGGCCAACATTAGGCCATTATTTATCCATATCCTTTTTGTGGCTGACGACGAACTCCATGTGACGTTAAGAGGATATGGTTCGGTCTTCTAGTTTCTTGTTAAAAGAAGTTTAGTATTCAGTAGTTGGCGATGAGCGTAGTCGACATAAAATTTCTTTATTCAACGCACTCTTGATTGCGGTTGGTAAACTACCGGCAGTGATTATCGGTGACTTAGAAATTGCCTGGGTGTCCATAAACCTTTTCCACGCTTTTTATTAGTTTTGGGAAACATAATTTTCGCGAAATACGATCAGCCTCTTAGTTAGGAATTTCATTCTGGATCTGGAGGTCGAAAACTGATCAGATAAGTTGATGAAACAAGCGGGGAACCCATGCTACGCTTTCACTTACTAGACAGATTTGTCGCAGATCTTATGAATTTTAGGTAAGCATAGATTTGCATAAAACTCTCCTTGTTGGCGTTTCGAATGCTCTTTTTGTAGCATGGGTTTTCAGGCGGAATCCTTGATGACACATGGACTGGAATTTGGCGGCCACAAGACTGAGAATATCCATTGAGCCCTCGTGTTCACTTGCGTCCTGTTCGGAGATCAATCATGGTTTGCTTTCAAAAGCATAGTCTTCCATTTGACTATGCGAGAAATTTTACTTCTCTGGAATATGGGAATTGCAGTCGAAATCTTTTTTTACCATTTTGCCTAACTCGCACAATTAAGAAATGTTTGATTTAATGACATATAAATATGCAGAAATATCGAAAATCTAATTAAAGTAATTTATCAGTGGTATTTGATTAGTTATTCCAGTTATTACTGATGTTTGCGGAAGGTCGTAACGCGTCGGAACGGGCGACCGACAGCGGTTTTGCTATGTAGTGCGACTGGTTAAAACAAATAAAGCAATTTGAATCTCCTTATGTAAAGGCAATTGATTTCTCTTGTGCTCAATACATCAGGGGTTGTTTTGAAAGAGAGTTAATATTATTTTCTTGCAAATAGTCTAAAGTGCGATGTTTTGCACGTCTATCTGTAAAACCGGCAACTCACACGTTTTTCTTGCATTGTTAACTCTGTGAAAATATACCCTATGCACAATCAGTTTTTGGATTTTGAACGCGTAGCTATCCGATTAAGATGCAGGTGTTTGGTCTAATGAAGGCATGGTACAAAAACGAGAGTATGTTTATTGTGTTCTTATTAGCCTGCTAGATATACGTACGCAATATTTAAATGCTCACTGTTTGCCTTTATAAATATATGTCAAATCTACATGTAGGACAATAAGTTATTTTTAAAAAAACGTTAAATTAAATCTAGTATATTGGTATCGAAAATATTTTAACAGCGGTTACAAATGTTATGTGGCTCGTAGCCCTGTGAAGCCTCGAGTTTGGTCTAATTGTGATGGACAAGTTTTTGCTGCTGGAAGAAACTTTGGCCACTGACATCTGGACAGCTAGTGCTCATCAGCCTTGGTTGGCATTCTATCTTGGAGAAGGAAAACTTCTAACACAAACCATCCTCACTAGGAATGGGCGACCTAGTTTTCTTTATAGTCCACGTGTAACCATGAACAACACGAATTACAATGTTCGCTTCTTATGGTTATATGGCAGTGAAGCATTAGTCAATTTTGGCTTCTGTATGGCTGTACATGATGATGATGATGATGATGATGATGGTTAAAACAAATGGGATTGAGGTGTGATTCATGTTCACGACCATGATTTAAATAATATCAATCACCGAGTAGCACGATATTCCTTTTCGTTCGTACTTTGAATATTTTCTAATTTCCGTTTGAACCGTTTAGGTAATCGGCATGACCGTCATATGTATCGCACGTGGAGCAATTGGACCTGATGTTTTTCACAACTTCAAATCACTCCTCCAGGTATGTCTCTTTACATTTTATCCAATAAATATATGCTTTTTAAAATGTTTTTGCTTAGAGATTTTTGTGGATTTGACATTATTTTTCTTGTGCGGGACAATTGATAGCACTCATAGGTCGGTAAAATCTTGAACTTTCATCATTTTCTAGGAGGTGTAATTTTTGGTTAATAGTCTGAAAATGACGTTGGAACAGATTTATTTGTCCTTACATACATACATATATATATATATATAGAGGAAGTATATATATATATATATATATATATATATATATATATATATATATATATAACTTTCAGCTAAATCTAAATTGAATTATACAAGATTTGTAATCGATATTGTTTATATATATATATATATATATATTTTGTGTGTGTGTGTGTGTAATGATAAGATGAACTTTGATTTATTTGTCAATTCATTTTTGTTTCTCAAACAAGGTAACTTGCTTGAAATCACGTAAAGGTGTTTACACTGCGCGTTAAATATATTATGTTATGCTATATATGTCATGTGTGTAAGATTTTGTTTTTTGGCATGTTTGGTCATGTTTTTTATTTTGTCGTTTTATATCACATGGCTGTTGGATTTGTATGATATTTTCGTCCCGTTATCATATTTATTAGTACTGTTCATTAGCAGTTCGATTCTCTATCGCTCTGAAGATTCCAAATAATTTAAATGCGCCTTCTCCTTTGGTTGTATGTTTCTTTACAGTGCTGTTATTGCGAATAACATATGAAAGCATCACTGTTTAAACATGAAAATTTGCTAATTTAAATTCCCCAGTACTTTTTCCATGTGAAAAAGAAAATGACTTTCAGATACAAGAATAGAAAGTAGTTAGCCACGTACGAAGCTTTATGTATAAGTAAACTGCAGACGGATTACTGCTAGCAGAAGAAGCAGGTTTGGGCATTGAGCTTGACCTGGAGGGGATGCACGCAATTGGTGGGTTATTCTCTTACTAAACACTCCCCAAGTTGACATTTTCTATTTTTGTTAACTTTTCTATATATATATATATATATATATATATATATATATTTATATTTATATTTATAAAAGTAGATGTTCATTTTTGGATATTTGATAAGAATATGAACAAGAAATGGTTCTTGCATCTGATAAAATTTATTTATCTTCTTGGTACTATGGATTTTATTAAGTCTCGCATTTCAGAAGTAATTGAAAAGTTTTCATTGATTAAAAACTATTTAAACACTAATTGATTGCGCGGGTGGTGGTAACAATTCTTTAAATTAAGTTTGCGGGCTTAAAGTATACACCAGTCGTGGTAGTTTTGCTATGTTGTTCGACGACTGGTTAAATAAAGTCGGATTTGTGTTTTCATTAGTCTGGTTTCCTTCGTTTCTTTTTTCGATATTTCGTTGTGTTGGCGTATTTTCCCAGCGATTGCAACTCAGATGATGGCAAGTACGCTTTGTACTCTGACCTAAGATCTATACTAAATAGAACAAGCTGTTCATGTATTGTCTTAATTGTGTGTGACGTGAATGAACATGTTAGGTACTTCAGCGACATAGAATTTCATCATGGCGAGAGATGCATTGTACACTCAACGCACTATGATAATGGTGAACGACTATTGAATGCCTGCGTGGAGCATAAGTTATACTTCAATAGCAGAAACTTTATACGTACTGTAAGGTGTTTCGCTACGTGGCGTCCTCCAACCCCTGGACAACGTTGAACTATTATAAGTCATGGCTTGGTTGCAGGAATGTCGCTTGTTTTGTAACGTGCATGTCTACTCGGAGCATACATTTAGTTGCTTAGTACCGGCTCCTTTCAGGTCGCAAGTGAGCACATAACGCTTGTGTACATGAGATGTTCCCTTTAGTTCATGCTGAATTTGGTTTATCTTTCTGATCCTATTTGAACTATTTTGTTACCCGATAACGTAATAGCTTAGCAACAAAGAAAGTACAGCTTATTATTTGTTTCGCCTCCCATCACTTGAGTCTAGAACTTAACGCTGATTTGATCGTTTGTGCCTTTATGAATCATTGTGTTTTGCTGGTGGCGTTTCAGTGCGGTTAAAGTTTATCATAACAGACAAGTCAATTAGTAACATCAGAATAACACTGTCTCGATCTTAAAAATAACTGGGTGAGTTGGTGTTTATTTATACTCTACAGAACTATGAATTATTAAATAGTTATGCTGTATTGTAGTATGTACGCCTATGTTGGTAAGATTGTTTATGTGCATTCTCTCAAATGTCTCAATTACCGCTAATTCTGCAGTTAGTGTACAAACTATCACAAAAAGTCATGATGGATACAAATTTTATTTTTAGAAAAAAAAATTATCGTTGTTTTTTCGTATGAAGCCCACCTCTTTTGTAAAACATACTTTACTTTACTTTACTTTACTGCGGCTGACTCCTTTTGGAGGATAAGCCGGCTCCACATTTCATGGAGTTTCTTGGGAATTTGGTACAAGTGGTGTCCCCTCACCACCAGTTTTGTAAAACATATGACATGATAATTCTTTCTTTATTATTCACTTTTAAGCCTCGGCCACGGCTTCCAGCTTTCTATCGATTTTTCTTCATTTTTATTCTTACACTTTGGCTTGGCATTTCTCTTGCAATGTAATCAACTGTAAATAGAGCCTTTTAAGTGTTCTTGACCCCAAATATGGTCATTGTAATGTTCTCTCTCTCTGCACCCGTCTTAAGCTATCGAGTACCACAGCTCAGATTCCGTTTAGCATGTTGGCAAAAACGCTATTGTGCACCTCGTCGACATTTTCCATATAATACGTGCCATTATTAGCTGCTTGTAACGCACCAGGTTCAAACTCCTCTATGGTTTACTCATTAGCCCCTAAAGATTACAATGAGTGGCGCACATGGTTTGAGCCTTTGTTTGTGCAACTGAAAATCTAATGTGGTGGAGTGCTCGTGGATCCCTGGGTCTACGGGTTAGCCTGTCAATTGTATCTGCCCTCCATAGACCATGGTTGCCGGAGTGAAACTTGTAGTTTTTGATACATTAATTCAAATGACCTGCTCGATCGCATGTAATTTTTCTCTTCAGGACCCCGGGGCGTCATGGGCCTAATTTCACATTACGTCTTTCATCGTCTGGTGCCCTCCGTTATTCTGGGATTGATAGGTGTCAGCCGGAAATGCTTTATTTCAAGATACTTCAACAAACGATTAAAATCTTTTATCTTTGATCTGTGCACCATGTTCCGTAACATAAATTTGTGTTGTACCAAATCGACAAAGCCGACACTCTACTAATCATCTTATAATCTACCGTTGTGTTTCGCTTTAACGGTAAAATCTCGTCTCATCGGGTGATATTGTCAACCATGGAAAGCATATAAGCTTTCACGCCGCGTGCCACATTGTTGGATCAATATATTATACTAATCTAATGCTTTTTAGTAATAGTAGCTGAGAGACCTTCTGGCTAGATTCATCCGCTCTATTATGCATTCATATAGAGCTGTACAAAGCTTGGTGTCTCGCACATTGGACTGTAGCATAGTCATGGGACTGAAGAATTAAGGCTTTCCACTAGTCTACTTTGCTTAATACAAGAGATGTTCGGAATATGTTGGTAAGTGTGAGATTTATGCTCCGGTCTGAGGGTGGTAGCGTTGACATTCGCCTTTGTTTCACTTTCCCTGGAGCTGAACCGTGTTAGCAGAACTAATGATGAATTACATTGGTAAAATCAGTTAAACCATCACAACTTGTCTTCAAAAATGAATAATTGTGAACCTTTAGTACTGTCATTCTTAATTCCAACGCTTCATGCACGATTGGTTACGGCTGCGGTTCGTCCCGGTGTCCTAATTATTTTTTACCTTTGCAGGCTTTTTTATTTTTATGCTGCAATAAAGCATCGTCATTTGATTTTGCGTTATTTTTGCTTTTCCTGATGTTTGTCATAATGGTGTTGATGGTGACGATGATGAGGCCAATGCTAATTAATCGAAAGTGACTGAATGTGTACAATCCGAATAAAATTTAATGCTTTAAGATTTATATATTCGTTTTTGATAAAATTAAATAATATATATATATATATATATATATATATATATATATATATATATATATATATAGAGAGAGAGAGAGAGAGAGAAAAAGAAAGAGAGAGAGAGAGAGAGAGAGCCTGCTTCTAAATAGCTTTATCAAGTTGATATTTTGGTTGTTTGATCAGTAAATTAGGCGGGAATAGAGACGAAGTGGATTTAGTTGCTGCAAGAGCTAGTACAGAGTTTTTACTACCTTTTCTATTGAAGATGATACGAAGGTATCTCACTTCGCCTTAAAAAATACACCCTAATTGCTTCTGCAGGTTCATAACTGTTATACGCCTTTTGAACTGAAGAGCTCAAATGAAAAGAATCGACACAGTTCTTTTAGGAAAATAATCTGTGTACGTTATTAACAGCGATTAAGCATGGCTGAAATCTGTAGACTTTTTTTGGATTCCTCTGTAAATGGTCGTCGTTAGATGAGCAGAAAAAGCGGCATCATTTGCACTGTTTCGATTACGATTTTTGTATGTCTACAGTCCGATTGTCCACTAAAGATGATAAGAAGGTATCTCACTTCGCCTTAAAAATTACATCCGAATTGCTTCTGCACGTTCATAACTTTTATACGCCTTTTGAACTGAAGAGCTCAAATGAAAAAAAATCGACAGTTCTTTAAGGATTATAATCTGTATACATTATCAACAGCGAATAAGCATCGCTGAAATCGGTAGACGTTTTTTGGATCTCTCTGTAAATGGTCTTCGTCAGATGAGCAGAAATAGCGGCATCATTTGCACTGTTTTGATTACATTGTTTTATGCCTACTGTCCGATTGTCAATTTGTGTGCCATTTTATTTTTGTCAATTTTGTCGTCTTGAATCCCACTAATCCTGGGGTGTGTTATGCGTTGATGTCTGGGTTGTCTAGTTTTTGTGTGTTGTTCAGAGTAGCCTCTCTATTCTGGCCAGATCCACTCCTTAAATTATTTCTTTTTATTACCTTTTCTATCATAGTTTTTTGACTGAAGAATCGGTTTTAAAATGCTGACGTATTTCTGTATTTGATGCTGCTGATCATGATGATTATACTGACTCTACCATTGCTCATATACGTGTTCGTATAGGATATTGCATCGTTAAAATTTACCACATTTGCTGATAAAGTCTATAATGAGTTGTTGTGTTGAGTCGGTTTCTATTTATGAGCCTGAACGTATGCAAATTGGATCCTTAATATTTTATCCATACTGACTAGCACAGATTCTTGCATCTTTATTAACCGTTCATTTATTCGCTGTTTCTAATACATAAACATAAGTTTGCTTTTTCTGAAAATTTTTTTAGCTATATTCTGATTGTCTTTAGCAAAAATTAGAAGTGTACTTTTTCCTGTTTTGTCAATTTGATTAATTAAATTTTCTTACAAATATTCATTATATCTCTAGTCTGGTCCTTTAGTATTCCTGTCCTTGTTTTAGTTGTTTATCTTTGAGCGTCTCCTCTATTTATATGTTTCGTGTATTTGCTGCATCTCTTTTTAACTTTTTTGTGTTATAGATACTTCGCGCCAGTATTGATAAGACCAGTCGTGTAGCAACCAACCAGGCCTTTGCTTGTGTCGTCTCGAAAGGTTTGGAAGAAAACCGACAACCGTCTGACATTGTGATCATAAATCAATCCGACAACAAGCTGAGTACGCGAGATAGCTCAAAAACTGGTGTTCAGTCTGCAAACCTAACGTCTTTTGCTAGCAGTGGTGTAAAGACTAATGGTCAAAATTTGCAGGCAGTGGACGGTGAAGATCAGTTTCAAGAAGCTGTAATTAGGACCATTGCTGAGTTCGCCAAAAACCTGCCGGATACGCAAAAAATTGAAATCCTAAAATTCATCTTAAATTTCGACCCCATGGTCAAGTAAGTAACCATGTGCTGTAGTCTAAATTTGTAATTAGAACAACTTATTTTCATTGTTATCTATTCATGTGTATGTGGAATATTTCATCTTCTCGTAGCTAATAGTGAATAGTAATCGCGCGTGTTGGGCTCTATTACAACAGACATGGTTTCCTACTGCTGCAACCAAAATGATGGTTTTGGCAAACGCGTGACAATTTATCAAACCAAACCGTGCAAACAGCGCTGCTTTGTCATGACTGTTAGCTAACTGCAGCTGTGTAAAATATATTAGACATCTTTTTTTAATCATCGGGGGGGGGGGGGGAGCTCTAGTATTGTGCCACCTACCAACTTCATTATGCGTTTGGATTTAGTTGATTTTTAATAATGAGATATCAATCCCACATATTTATCTTAATGGTGCCTTCTTACCCATAAACAAATGGTAATTTATGTTGATTGTGGCCAGGCTAGGCAGTTTTTAATAAAGTGGCCGGTGTTCCAAAAGATTTATATTCGTCTTTACCATGATATCTGGTCTTTCTTAAAAAACGCTAGACTTACCACCGTTGTTCACGGCATTCACTTTCAGGTAAATGCTAAGCCTCTCATAGTGGTTAGTTTTATAATAGCCTTTTTGTAAGGGTCTTTTGTTCTTTTGGCCCGTAGCCATAGAAATTTCGGCGGGCTCAAGCTAGTCAACCCGGGATTGGTAGCATGAACCTTGCCGGGCCATAAAGGAATACAGCCATCATCCCGTTTCATGTGAAGCCTGGAGTTTGGTCTAACTGCACTGTAACTTTTTTGTTAAGTGTGTAGTGACGGAAGGAGAGCAAGTGTTCAAGACGTGAAGGGCA
Source organism: Eudiplozoon nipponicum (assembly GCA_029291075.1). Lineage (NCBI taxonomy): Eukaryota > Metazoa > Platyhelminthes > Monogenea > Mazocraeidea > Diplozoidae > Eudiplozoon > Eudiplozoon nipponicum. The sequence goes on along the minus strand of JAQBSW010004456.1, from coordinate 17,792 downwards.
AGTTTCCGCTGCTGAAGGAAACTTTGACCACCATCAGCCTTGGTTGGCAGACTATCTACGAGAAGGAAAACTCCGAATACAAACCATCACTAGGAATGGGCGACCTAGTGTTCTTTTACAGTTAACATATAACTATGACAAGTAAAACTTACAATAATTACATACTGCATCGGCCGTCGCGCAGTATATAAAGGGTCGCCTTATCTGCTGAGCAGCGCAAGGTGGATTAGCGAAATCGGGCTACTGCTGGCAACTCTATCTCCGATTCTGCCTCCTTTCCTTCCCTTCCCTTTTCTTAATCTAACAATAACACTCTTTTAGATACTATAAATATTTTTGGTTTAGATCATATCACTGAGCCCATTTCCAGGTTGCCAAATATCGAAAATGGTTCTAGTAGACGATCATTCATTACCGTAGGCGCGTTTAATGTGCGAACATTAAAACAACTTGGATAACAAGAATCTCTTGCTCGTACGTTGGATAAATTAGAAATTGACATATGTTGCGTATCTGAAACCAGAATACAGGATCGTACGTGTATTGCAGAACTAGTTGCACCATCACTATCTACGCGTTATTGGCTTCGAGCATGTGGTTGCACAGAGTTCTCTGAAGCCATTCAATGGGGCGTTGGTATTGTCCTTAGCGCGCGAGCTGAAGCTTGCTTAATTGAATGGATCCCTTTAAATAGTCGATTGTGTGCGGCACGTTTAAATACATCTACTAAAATCAAAGCAAAAAACCGTTATCATCGTTGCTCCTACCGATTGCAGCACAGAAGAAAGCAAGGACGCTTTTTACTCATCATTCATCACCACGAGTAATCAGCGACAGTGAAATATCATATGTATATGCTAAAGTATTGCTGTTTATGATAATGATGCAGATAACGATGGTAATTATGATGAGGGTGATCATGATCTTAATGATGATTATAATAATGTTGATAGTAATATATATTATGTTGAGATTGGCGATTAAAATAATGTTGGTGATAATATTTATTAAAATAATTATCAATATGATAATGCGAAGAATGTAACGAATGATGATGATTATTATAAAATGTTGATGATGATAAATTCTCGTTTTAACAGACATTAATAAAAAGCTACTCTTAATTACATTTCAAGAATCTAATTGATATTGATGTTTATTCGGTAAATTTGAATTTTTGTAATTCTTATGTTAAACTTCGAGCTAGCTAGCTTTATAAAGTAACATTTTAGTTAAGATAATATCCGGAGATAAAATTACTTTTTAACTGTGTTTTAGGGAAGTGTATTTCTCAGATTAGATTACTAAATGAATAAAACGGCGAACTCAAAATCGTATCTGAATTCAATTTTTTTTAATACACTGCAATGCTTTCATCACTTATATGTAATAATGTGTTGCGATCTTTTTTGGCCATTATACTTCGCATAAATTTTTACAGTACAATCTCTGAGTATCCCTTTGTCATTATCTATAATATTTGTACGCATTCTTAATCTTATGATGCAGCATATATTCTATGAGTTAAATGGTTTGTCTCTTATTCGGGACCGGTATTGAAATATAGATATATGACCTCTGGAATGTCTTCACTTGTATATGGGCCTTTTTACCGTAATATCTTAATTAATATTTCACCATTTCATGGTTTGTTTTGTCAATTTTTATTCTTTTTATAGCTTCAGGTAAGTTTCTAATATCAATGTAAGATTTTGCCGTTGTCCTTCATAAGTTTGATACTGCTGTTTATCGGTGCATCTTCACTATGCATTGTCAGTTATCTGTTCCAGGTATATATTCAGCGTCTTATTGTGCTGGTTTTTCGATTTCAGCTGAGAGTATTCAGTCGAACTAACACAAATTAACTATATTGGATAATATTATTCTGCAGTTGGCTCGTGCAGGTTCAATGTGCATTTTTTATTACTAAAAATTACTTGTTTAACCGCATGCACATTGGGTGTTACTAAGCTATACTCCATTTTTTATACCATGCACTAACAGAACATGCAGAGATAGTTAAACTGGAGGAATTCCTGTCCACGTTCTCTTATGGGGCATCGTAACCGGATGGTCGTCATTGCTTAAACCATTTTGTTATGTTAACTTTATGTCATCAGCGTTTGTTTAATTGTCCTTTCAAATAAACCTTATTGTTTACAGACACGTGTGTACTATATAAAGAGTTTTAGTGAATAGTCGCATCCGTGTTATTTTATGTAGCTCAATTGACAGAATTGTCGGCCTAGGTTTCAGTATTTGTTTACTTGCATTTAAAAAAATAATTTGGTCTCGTCACAAAGCCGACAAAATTGTACATTATGTGCCTTAGGAAATTCATGCATAGATATAATTAGTGTAGAAACAAAATAAATTCATATTTTAGTTAGAATTATAAAATATCTAGAATAGGACAGTTTTTGTGTATTCCGATCAAGTACACATATCGTGAACTATTGTCTCAGCTTGTTTATTCATGTTTAGTGTACTAACATTGGTTGTCATCTAGCCTACCTGCGGGTTGATTGTGTGTGGCCTGAGCGCATTTAATAGCTCCAATCTGAAAATGACTAGATTGCGATTAATGTAGTTTAATTGTTTTCATGGTGTTAAATCACTTTCGGTTCTATTTGCTGGAGAATTACGTGTATCGGTTGTATATTTTAATTTTGGTGAAATTTAGCACATCTCGAAAATCATTTTGTTGATACAGTTTATAGACCCCGTTTATATTAAATATGGGGCGTTGGCTTTGAAGTCGCATTTCCGATGATTTTGTTTGAAGTTAATTCAATTGCTGCTTTATAAAACATTCGGATTGGAGATTGCACCGTCTACCTGCCCCGCATAGGGCGTAGTATCTGCTCCTACTGATGAGATAGCGGTAAGCGCAAAACTTATCTGCGCTGCACCTAATATACTATTGCATATGTTAGTTCTCTGTAAGAAGATATAACCCCATAGTTTTTTAAAAATATAATATTAGGTCCTGTTTATGCAATGCGCCTTTATATAGACACTTTTCATTTTCACAATTTGATGTTTTTAGATAGTTTTACTGACTACTGAACCCAATGCTATTAATATTGGCGATGATTAAGTGCTCCTTGTGCTGTAAGTAGTAGTGTTTTTATAATGGTCATTACCACTAGACATCTAACCGTCGAGCTGAGTTCTGAAGAAAATAATCTACCATTTTAACCATGTTCTGTGCACCTGTTTTATAGTAAATTTCGGCTAATGTACATGATTTGTATCTAATTTTTAATTTAAAATGCATAAACATTACTACACTCAAACGAAATGAAATGAATTCCAGTTGTTTTGTTTTCTCAAAATAATTCGAAATCCATTGGCAGATGTCTCCTTCAGTTCACCCATCTTCAAAAGTTTTAAAGAAGCAAGCCCTGACTTCATCCTTACTCTATTACGGGCTCTCAACTCCTCCACAAAATTACAATCATCTTCGTGGGAAAGGGAATTTGACATCAATTTTTTTAACGTTTCCATGCGTTCTTCAACGCAAAAGTCGAAAGCGCATCACACACTGCGGAAGCTGTTGTTTGTAACATCTCTAATCCTCAACTAGGTAAACAAAACAAGTTGGTACATGATTTCAATTAGATATGTGCGTTTCTCGCTTAATGTTTGTTGTATCTGAGCTAATCCACTGGCTATAAAAAGTGCCAGATATGCAAGTATGTATTAGGTGTTGCGAATCTAGTAACAAATTAGTTCAGTTGTGACCAGAAGGATAAACCAAAGGCAGCATGAACGGAAAGTATAATCTAACCGTCGAGCTGAGTTCTGAAGAAAATAATCTACCATTTTAACCATGTTCTGTGCACCTGTTTTATAGTAAATTTCGGCTAATGTACATGATTTGTGTCTAATTTTTAATTTAAAATGCATAAACATTACTACACTCAAACGAAATGAAATGTGGAGCCGGCTTATCCTCCAAAAGGAGTCAGCCGCAGTAAACATAATAATAACTCAAACGAATACAAGACTTTAAATGCCCTGAGACACCAATGCATTACACGAAAATGCAGATATGCAAGGCTTGTAAAAGAAGAAGATTTCATTTATAATGCGTCAAAAATAACATTACCTTGAAGGCTTCACAAACTATGCCGTTTAACTTTAACACATGCAACTAAGCGAAGGTTAACACAATTAACAACGAATGCAAAAGTAACTCAGAACATTGACAATGAAATAATCGGGACCTTCTATAAGTAGGCTTCATTCAAGCGAGCTAGTATCGTTCAAGAGGTTTGTTAATCGCATGGTTATGAATGCCGCCGACAGAGAACGTAGGAAACTACACAAATATTTATTTGACAATGAGAGGAGAAATTAACTGATCTGCGTTTTGACTAACGCAGCTTTCATTGTTCCAGTAATTTTCTTTTTTCATAATATTTCGATCTACAATACCGTAGATCTTCATCAGATGCATTTCACGAAACAAATGAATCGTTCATTTTCAACTATGTAAAGTTGATTCTATCAGAAGAACAGAAGGAAGTCGTATCGGTTTGACCAAAATTCTGTATATTTCAAAGCGCTAGGAACCTGACGACAGGAGTGCGAACAAAAGCCGCACTGGAGGGTCACTTTGGCAATGTTGCATAATGAATTTAACCAGGCAAATTTTTCGTCCTACTTAACGATGCACTATTTGTTTCCAGTAAGCATTTTAAAGCAAAAACATGCTATTTAATTTTATAAAGAGAAGACAAAAATGCGCGTCAAGAAATAAAAAAAGTCAGACGATGCGAATTCTATTAAAATTGATAAAATCACACTGTCTCAAGGAAGACATTCGTCTCACTCGCGTCCAGAATGTGTGGTATGCCGAAGGTAGATGGAAAGAGCAATTTGTCACCATTGACATTCATCATGACAATGATCAACAACACAGCAAAAACTGGCGATGGAACTATAAACTATCCTACAGCCAGTACAAATTGAAATGTCAAACAATTGTGTTCGCGATACATTTAACTTTGTTTATATATAATGAAATTGTGCAATGTCAAGGATAAACTCGTCGATTATTTCAATACGTTCAAAGTTAGTAACCGTCTATCATTAACTATTGCCACAGGTTTTTTAAGTTTATACTTAATAATTGCACTAATAATGTCCCAATCGCCTTAAATGGTCAATATTTCGCACAAGTCGATTGAGTGAAGTTTTCTAGCTGATGTCCGCATGTTCTATATTGAAACATGAAAACCATAAAAAATATTAAAAAATATACTGTTATACACATCGTAGATATGTCGTTGACATATTTATAATCATAAATGTAATGTAGAAACAAAAGATATGATAATAGATTTAATTGCTCGCTTGAAAACCCTCAGTCGAGCGCACTCTCCTTCCTTGACATACTACTATACATACACAAAGGTTTGAGTCTTAAAGTAAAAATCTACCGACATTAGACATGGACTGTTTCTTATATTCATTACCTCACCGATATCCCAACTTCCCGCGAGAGAATTATGATATTCCATTTATCCTAAAGAATAATGAAAATCTTTTCTGATGAAATGGCGTTGTTCAAAACTAAACTATTATAAAACTATTGTACCAAATTCCCAAGAAACTCCATGAAATGTGGAGCCGGCTTATCCTCCAAAAGGAGTCAGCCGCAGTAAAGTAAAGTAAGTATTATAAAACTAGTTTCTTGAAAGCATTTTTGAAGCGATGTAGCCAAACCAAAACTAAAGACGATATATGTCTGAATTGGTCAACGCCTGTTGAACGACCATAAATTGCTCTAAGTGTTGGATTATTTATACAAACTCAAACCTCTGTTGGGTGAGATGCCTCTTGATACCATGGTACGCATTAAGCGAGGGTTGTCCAAGTTACCTGACTCTTTGTCTGGATTGTAAATGCATGATGCTTCCATGCTTATGCTGCTGGATCCTACCAGATATGGCGCAATACGGAATGCCCAGGGAGGCCTGGAAGAAATGATTCAGGTCGGTCATGATGACTAACAAATTGGCACTTGCGACTCCACGCATGGGTCCCGTTACAACATCCGGCAGGAAAGACATAATTAACTTGAATTCTTCGCGGCATAAAAAGCAAGTCCGGGACAGACGGCGACAGACAGTATCTTGGAAACAAGGTCAATATATAAAGACACCAACTTTGACGAATGCATCGTCTAGGAAATAGCAAAATCAGTGTAGTGCTCCTAGAAAACGGCCAGTTCAATGTTGAAATAGGGTCCACCATCTTGCCAATAAGGATAGTAAAGATCATGCCTAAAATATAAATCCTTTGGAGGCTCAGATTTGTAGATGGAGAGAAGATCAGCAGAGCACCATAATAAGTATTCAGAATCAAATGACCTTCGAGAAAAAAATTATAAGAAACGGTGCCAAATGTAAGGATTTTAATTAAAGTTGAAGTTTTTGAATTTTTCAACGGGCAACCAGTATTAATGCAATTGGATATTGGAGCTGATATGTCGGTTTTACCAATGACTTGGCCGGTAAACAACGAAAAATCTACGAGGGCAAATTTGTGCCAGGTATCGGGCGCATCTTTGGTGGCTGTGGGCGAATGAGACACGAAATTATAAAAAAATATATCTACAATATTGCTTTTGTTGCATAAATTCTCAAACGCACTTTTGGGGCCCTTATTTCCTTCTAAAATGGTTTGCCGTTGTTGATCTTAAACAGGGATTTTGGCAAATAGGCGTGCGGCCCGAAGACCGATGGAAGTTAGCGTTGCAGTTACCCCAAAGTCATTTCCAATTTACTCGTGTACCATTTGGTCTTAAGAACGCACCGAATGTATTCCAAAGTATGATTGACTCTTTAGTGTCCGACTTACCCTGTACAACAGCTTACGTTAACGATGTTATTAAATGGGCCACTACTGAACACTTACGCATTAGGCTCCAGAAGTTGTTTTCCAAAACCGTAGGATGGCGATTACATTTTAATCCAGAAAACGTTTAGATGGGTCCGGAAATGCGGTTACTGGGTCACTCAGTCTCAACAGAATGATATATGCCATTCGATTTGAATGCACAACCCATCAAGGACTACCCGGTGCCTACTATTAGTAAGCAATTACGCCGGCTTATTGGTATGGTGATTTTCTATAGACCATATTTCAAAGGAATGGTGGTTGCGCAACAATCCTTGCCTAATTTAACTCATGCCAAGGTACCGTTTCGTTGAGTGGAGTAGGCTCAAGAGGCGTTTACAGAAATTAATAGGCGCAACTATTTGGACTTTCACGATAGGTAACTGACAATTGTTATAGACAGGTCAGACATTGACATAGGAGTAGTATTACAAGCGGATGGGCGTCCGGCACAATATATAAGTTGCAAACTCACTAAGGCGGAGCAAAACTACCATCACTGTAAAGGAATTACTGGCAGTTCAATGGTAACTACGAAAGTTAATATCTTTTATCATCGGTTGACATATGGACGTCTATACCGACCACAAAGCACTAGTGTATTGGAGTAGAAACGAGTACACCGAGCCATTGAAGAGCTCGAGGAATACGATTTATCAATTCATCATATCGAGAATGTGGCAACCGATGCGTTCACCAGAATTTCCGCTGTGCGAGTTTCGCCTTTATCAACGTCTCTGCAAAACAAAGAAATAATGTCACATGCCAGAAAATAATCAATCAGCCTGTTTTCCATGGTCGATAAGTTTAATCGACCATCATCATCATCATGTCCAGCTATACAAAAGTCAAAAGTGACTAAGGTTTCACTGCCATATATCCATAAGTAGTAAAAAAGTATATAAATGAAAGCAGAAATAATATTTTAGACAAATTATTATTGAGATTTACGAGAGAGGGAGAGGGGTAGAGAGAGAAGGAATACCTTGCTACTATGAGTAAATTTATCAGGATAACTCACAGAAATGAGGCAAACTAAACCTCTCCACAACACCATTATGGCCAAGTTAGCATTCGGGCAAGGCGACATCAGCAATACAGCTTCCTTGCGGATTTCACTGTATCACGTCATAAGCAAACCAAACCTCGCAGCTAACTTTGCCCTACTAAGAAAAGAAAGTTACGAAGATGATTCTACTAGATATCTGCAACAAGATCGCCACTGAGCTCGATTCGATGCCAAATGGCTAAGGGTTTCTAACCAAGAACTATGATGCGCACGAGGACCCCATCCCGGCAGACGAGTGGATCCTATACTACCCAATTTGGATGTAAGTGACTTCAATTGTTTCTGCCATGTCAAAATCTGCCCACCTTGTTTCTTATGCCAATTTGGTGCTGGATGAGAGCTCAGAACTCTACTGGGCAATCGAAATGAGGGCATACGCAAAACGTGACCGAGCCAACGAAGTTGATGGAGCCTTATTTGTTTTTCTAAAGACGAGCACTTATTGTCAGATCCAAAAATACGTATACGGATATCAATGTTAGTTATTCGTTGTTGGTAACCAACATGTGCTATACTTTTCAAACAACATTGATCGAATGCCTGTAAGCGTCTCAAATCATCAACTCTAAGAGGCCAAGTTTCACTATCGTATAGTAAGACTGCGCGTATATATGCATTGTAAACTCGACCTTTGAAGCAAAGTGAAATATTCGCGTTTCTCCATAAATGACGAAGGTTCGAGAAAGCTACTCTAGCTTTCGCGATTCATATTCTCACCCCGTCGGACATTTTGCCTACGTTATTGTTAGAGCTCCCAAGATATGTCAACCTGTCGACTATGACTAGATCTTCATTCTGCAGTCGCAACGTCGGAGTGAGTGGTGGGTGATTCTGTAACAGTATTTTACATTTAGAGGATGTGAATTTCATACCGAAAGACGGAACGTCTGTTAATCTATTCAAGATGGCCTGGGCAGCATCCTGATTGTCGAATAATAGTACGATATCGTCCGCATAGTCAACATCCACTAGTTTGTAGCCCGGGAGAACTTCAATTCCAGCATCCTGAATGTGTGGGAGAGTGTTGTTCATAATAGCATCGATTACAAAATTAAACTAAAATGGGGAAAGTGGACAACCTTGACGAACACCACTGCTGGATGAAAAGTTATGCGTTAATTCGTCGTAGACCTTAACGCGACCAGAAGTATTTGTGTAGAGAGCTCGTATAATATTAACAAATTTTGTGGGCACACCGCTTTTCGACAAGATATGGAATAAAACATTGCGATCCACCGAATCAAACGCACCCTTGAAGTCTAGAAAGACGGCTATTGTGGGACGGTGATATAAATGTCTCTGTTCGAGAACTTGCCTTAAGGTACAAATATTATCTATACAACTTCGTACCTGCGCGGAGTCCGGCCTGTTCTTCTCTTGTATGTGATTCACGTGAAGCGCTAAGACGACGTAGGATAATCGAAGCAAATAGCCTTGATACGACCGGAGTCAAACTTATACCACGATGGTTATCGCACGAATTATGATTGCCTTTTTTGAAGATGGGAATGATGGTCGACTCATTCCAGTCAAGTGGTACGGTTTCCTCATTCCATATAGTATGAAAAAGTTTGGTCAACGCTCCTGAAATTATATCGCCACCATCCTTAAACAATCCTGGAAGCAAATCATCGGGGCCTGCGACTTTGCAGCGTTTAAGAGATAGGATTGCATCGCGTACTTCTAACTCGGATGGTTCTTCGGGACTAACATTCCACACTGTTGATGCAGACATGCTTTCGGGAATCGGAACTGACGCGGGTGTCCAAGAAAATTGATCTCTAAAGTGTTCAGCCCACCTGTCAAGACGACTTATTTTATCGGTAATTAATTCGTTGTTACTATCATTTATAGTTTCGCTAACTTTTAACTTTCTCGGACCTGTTGCGCGGATAAGCTGGAACAAACAGCGACTATTACCTGACGCGAAAGCTACTTCCATTTCTTCAGCCTTTCTGGTCCAAAAGATTTTGAGATCGACTTTTAGACCGCGCTTAAGTTGGCGTCTTATATTGCGACGGGTATTATTATGAGTCGAGCCAGGTGGAATTTGGCGCCTTATTTCGAGTATCTCCATAGATTTTACAGAGAGCCAGTGATTATTTCTACGGAGGCCTGCAATGCCACATATAGTAGTATCTGCATTGTGCATAATGAAACTTATCTTAGACCAAAGTAAATTCGGATTTTCGCCATCCAGATCAGTTAGATTAGCCTTAAGAATATTTTCATAATTTTGTCGGAAGAACGGTTGTTCGAGTTTGCCTACATCAATTTAGGGTTTATTCTTAATTATTATCCCGGAAAAGTTTCGTGCAAATCTACAAAAAATAATTGCATGGTCCGAGTCGACATAAGTGTTCCAAAACGAACGACAATCCTGGATTCAACCACCCCATCTATAACTAATTGCTACATGATCTGTTTGAGTCCTCCGTTGTCCGGTGCTAGAGGACGGCATGTAACACAACGTCTAACTCTACGTTCACCATTATCGTTGCGAGTCTAGCTTAGAGTGTATCTTCCACCTAACTCTGTGTTACTTAAGCGCCCAACTTGAGCATTCATGTCACCCATAACCAGGACTATATCCGAACTTCGTGCTTTACTTAGTAAGGAGCTTAATTCGGAGTATAAAGCGTCCTTGCTTTCTTCTGTTCTGCAATCGGTACGAGCATATGCAGATACATTGAAGAGGCAACGATGATAACGGTTTTTTGCTTTGATTTTAGTAGATGTATTTAAACGTGCCGCACACAATCGATTATTTAAAGGGATCCATTCAATTAAGCAAGCTTCAGCTTGCGCGCTAAGGGCAATACTAACGCCCATTTACCGGCTTGAGAGGACTCTGTGGAACCAGATGTTCGAAGCCAATAACGCGTAGATAGGGATAGTGCAACTAGTTCTGTAATACACGTAGGATCCTGTATTGTGGTTTCAGATGCGCAACATATGTCGATTTCTAATTTATCCAACGTACGAGCAAGAGATTCTTGCTGTCCAAGTTGTTTTAATGTTCGCACATTAAATGCGCCTACGTTAAAGCCTAACCTAGGTTTAATGAATGATCGTCTACTAAAACCATTTTCGATATTTAGCAACCTGGTATTGGTCTCAGTGTTATGATCTAAACCAACCATATTTATAGTATCTAAAAGAGTTATTGGTTGGTTTAGATCATAACACTGAGCCCAATACTAGGTTGTCAAATATCGAAAATGGTTCTTGTAGACGATCATTCATTAAACCTAAGTTAGGTTTTAACGTAGGCGCATTTAATGTGCGAACTTGCTCGTACGTTGGATAAATTAGAAATCGACATATGTTGCGTATCTGAAACCAGAATACAGGATCCTACCTGTATTACAGAATTAGTTGCACCATCCCTATCTACGCGTTATTGGCTTTGAACATCTGGTTCCACAGAGTCCTCTCAAGCCGGTAAATGGGGCGTTGGTATTGCCCTTAGCGCGCGAGCTGAAGCTTGCTTATTTGAATGGATCCCCTTAAATAGTCGATTGTGTGTGGCACGTTTAAATACATCTACTAAAATCAAAGCAAAAAACCGTTATCATCGTTGCCTCTTCGTTGTATCTGCATATGCTCCTACCGATTGCAGCACAGAAGAAAGCAAGGACGATTTTTACTCAGAATTAAGCTCCTTACTAAGTAAAGCACAAAGTTCGGATATAGTCCTGGTTATGGGTGACATTAATGCACAAGTTGGCCGCTTAAGTAATACAGAATTTCATTTAGGTGGAAGATACACTCTAAGCTCGACTCGCAATGATAATGGTGAACGGCTTTTGGATAGCTGCGCTGAACATAGACTTTATTTAAGTAGTACAAATTTCAGACGTAGTGTTAGACGTTGTGCTACATGGCGTCCTCCAGCACCCGGACAACGGTGGACTCAAATAGATCAGGTAGCAATTAGTTATAGATGGCGTGGTTGCATCCAGGATTGTCGCTCTTTTTGGAACACTTATGTCGACTCAGACCATGCACTTATCCGTTGTAGATTTGCTCTAAAATTTTCCGGGAAAATAATTAAGAATAAACCTCAAATTGATGTAGGCAAACTCGAACAACCGTCCATCCGACAAAACTATGAAAATATTCTAAAAGCTAATCTAACTGGTCTGAATAGCGAAAATCCGAATATACTTTGGTCCAAGATAAGTTCCACTATGCACAATGTAGGTACTACTGTATGTGGCATAGCAGGCCCCCGTAGAAATAATCACTGGCTCTCTGTAAAATCTATGGAGATACTCGAAATAAGGTGCCAAATTCCACCTGGCTCGACTCATAATAATACCCGTCGCAATATAAGACGCCAACTTAAACGCAGTCTAAAAGACGATCTCGAAAACTTTTGGAGCAGAAAGGCTGAAGAAATGGAAGTAGCTTTCGCGTCAGGTAACAGTCGCTGTTTGTTCCAACTTATACGCACAACAGGTCCGAGAAAGTTAAAACTATAAATGATAGTAACAACGAATTAATTACCGATAAAAGAATTCGTCTTGACAGGTGGGCTGAACACTTTAGATATCAATTTTCTTGGCCACCCGCGTCAGTTCCACTTCCGGAAAGCATGTTTGCATCAACAGTGTGGAATGTTAGTCCCGAAGAACCATCCGAGTTAGAAGTACGCGATGCAATCCTATCTCTTAAGCGCCGCAAACCGCCGGCCTTGATGATCTGCTTCCGGGATTGTTTAAGGATGGTGGCGATATAATTTCAGGAGCATTGACCAATCCTTTTCATACTATATAGAATGAGGAAACCGTACCACTTGAATGGAATGAATCGACCATCATTCCCATCTTCAAAAAAGTCAATCGTAATTCGTGCAATAACCATCGTGGTATAAGTTTGACTCCGGTCGTATCAAGGTTATTTGCTTCGATTATCCTACGTCGTCATAGCGATTCACGTGAATCACAAAAAAGAGAAGAACAGGCCGGATTCCGCGCAGGACGAGGTTGTATAGATAATATTTTTACGTTAAGGCAATTTCTCGAACAGAGACATATATATCACCATCCCACAATAATCGTCTTTCTAGACTTCAAGGGTGCATTTGATTCGGTGGATCGCAATGTTTTATTCCATATCTTGTCGAAAAGCGATGTGTCCACTAAATTTGTTAATATTATACGAGCTCTCTACACAAATACTTCTGGTCGCGTTAAGGTTTACAACGAATTAACGCATAACTTTACAACCAGCAGTGGTGTTTGTCAAGGTTGTCCACTTTCCCAATTTATGTTTAATTTTGTAATCGATGCTATTATGAACAACACTCTCTCACACATTCAGTACGCTGGAGTTGAAGTTCTCCCGGGAGATAAACTAGTCGATCTTGACTATGCGGACGATATAGTACTACTATTCGACAATCAGCATGCTGCCCAGACCACCTTAAATAGATTATCAAACGTTGTTCCGTCTTTCGGTATGAAATTCGCACCCTCTAAATGTAAGATACTGTTACAGGATCACCCACCTCTTGCTCCAACGTTGCGACTGCAGAATGAAGATCTTGACATAGTCGACAGGTTTACATATCTTGGGAGCTCTATCAATAACGTAGGTAATATGTCCGACGAGGTGAGAATACGGATCGCGAAAGCTAGAGTAGCTTTCTCGAACCTTCGTCATTTATGGAGAAATGCGAATATTTCACTTTGTCTTAAAGGTCGTGTTTACAATGCATCTGTACGCGCAGTCTTACTATACGCTAGTGAAGCTTGGCCTCTTAGAGTTGATGATCTGAGACGCTTACAGGCATTCGATCATCGTTGTTTGAGAAGTATAGCACATTTATATAATAAAACGAACATTGGTTGCGCGGGTGGTGATAACAATTATTATAATCAAGGTTGCGGTCTTGATATAAACACCTGACCCATTAATTACTTACATATGTCAGTATAAACTAAGAATTGTATAGTGTAGAAAAGGCAATTCATCCAGTAGACCGGTTTCGTCCTTATTGGGAACTCATCAAGTACTGGCCAGAATTTGCCGCGGACAGGATACGAACCTGGGCACGTCTGCTTCGGAATCTGGTGCTCTAACCACTGAGCTATCCTGCCGCACACTACACTACACACAATTTTCAGTTATATACTAACTAATGTAACTCGGTTAGTCAATTTTTCCTTTAGGTGGAGCTCATATGGCATCCATTTAGACCCAAAGTTCCAACTAACCATGCCCAATCTGTCATTACTGAACAGACACCACATTACATGGGGAAGTGGTATTGAAATGAACATTTATATAATTAAACGAACATTGGTTGCGCGGGTGGTGATAACAATTATTATAATCAAGGTTGCGGTCTTGATATAAACACCTGACCCATTAATTACTTACATATGTCAGTATAAACTAAGAATTGTATAGTGTAGAAAAGGCAATTCATCCAGTAGACCGGTTTCGTCCTTATTGGGAACTCATCAAGTACTGGCCAGAATTTGCCGCGGACAGGATACGAACCTGGGCACGTCTGCTTCGGAATCTGGTGCTCTAACCACTGAGCTATCCTGCCGCACACTACACTACACACAATTTTCAGTTATATACTAACTAATGTAACTTGGTTAGTCAATTTTTCCTTTAGGTGGAGCTCATATGGCATCCATTTAGACCCAAAGTTCCAACTAACCATGCCCAATCTGTCATTACTGAACAGACACCACATTACATGGGGAAATGGTATTGAAATGAACATTTATATAATTAAACGAACATTGGTTGTGCGGGTGGTGATAACAATTATTATAATCAAGGTTGCGGTCTTGATATAAACACCTGACCTATTAATTACTTACATATGTCAGTATAAACTAAGAATTGTATAGTGTAGAAAAGGCAATTCATCCAGTAGACCGGTTTCGTCCTTATTGGGAACTCATCAAGTACTGGCCAGAATTTGCCGCGGACAGGATACGAACCTGGGCACGTCTGCTTCGGAATCTGGTGCTCTAACCACTGAGCTATCCTGCCGCACACTACACTACACACAATTTTCAGTTATATACTAACTAATGTAACTTGGTTAGTCAATTTTTCCTTTAGGTGGAGCTCATATGGCATCCATTTAGACCCAAAGTTCCAACTAACCATGCCCAATCTGTCATTACTGAACAGACACCACATTACATGGGGAAGTGGTATTGAAATGAACATTTATATAATTAAACGAACATTGGTTGCGCGGGTGGTGATAACAATTATTATAATCAAGGTTGCGGTCTTGATATAAACACCTGACCCATTAATTACTTACATATGTCAGTATAAACTAAGAATTGTATAGTGTAGAAAAGGCAATTCATCCAGTAGACCGGTTTCGTCCTTATTGGGAACTCATCATGTACTGGCCAGAATTTGCCGCGGACAGGACTACGAACCTGGGCACGTCTGCTTCGGAATCTGGTGCTCTAACCACTGAGCTATCCTGCCGCACACTACACTACACACAATTTTCAGTTATATACTAACTAATGTAACTTGGTTAGTCAATTTTTCCTTTAGGTGGAGCTCATATGGCATCCATTTAGACCCAAAGTTCCAACTAACCATGCCCAATCTGTCATTACTGAACAGACACCACATTACATGGGGAAGTGGTATTGAAATGAACATTTATATAATTAAACGAACATTGGTTGCGCGGGTGGTGATAACAATTATTATAATCAAGGTTGCGGTCTTGATATAAACACCTGACCCATTAATTACTTACATATGTCAGTATAAACTAAGAATTGTATAGTGTAGAAAAGGCAATTCATCCAGTAGACCGGTTTCGTCCTTATTGGGAACTCATCAAGTACTGGCCAGAATTTGCCGCGGACAGGATACGAACCTGGGCACGTCTGCTTCGGAATCTGGTGCTCTAACCACTGAGCTATCCTGCCGCACACTACACTACACACAATTTTCAGTTATATACTAACTAATGTAACTTGGTTAGTCAATTTTTCCTTTAGGTGGAGCTCATATGGCATCCATTTAGACCCAAAGTTCCAACTAACCATGCCCAATCTGTCATTACTGAACAGACACCACATTACATGGGGAAGTGGTATTGAAATGAACATTTATATAATTAAACGAACATTGGTTGCGCGGGTGGTGATAACAATTATTATAATCAAGGTTGCGGTCTTGATATAAACACCTGACCCATTAATTACTTACATATGTCAGTATAAACTAAGAATTGTATAGTGTAGAAAAGGCAATTCATCCAGTAGACCGGTTTCGTCCTTATTGGGAACTCATCATGTACTGGCCAGAATTTGCCGCGGACAGGACTACGAACCTGGGCACGTCTGCTTCGGAATCTGGTGCTCTAACCACTGAGCCATCCTGCCGCACACTACACTGCACACAATTTTCAGTTATATACTAACTAATGTAACTTGGTTAGTCAATTTTTCCTTTAGGTGGAGCTCATATGGCATCCATTTAGACCCAAAGTTCCAACTAACCATGCCCAATCTGTCATTACTGAACAGACACCCCATTACATGGGGAAGTGGTATTGAAATGAACATTTATATAATTAAACGAACATTGGTTGCGCGGGTGGTGATAACAATTATTATAATCAAGGTTGCGGTCTTGATATAAACACCTGACCCATTAATTACTTACATATGTCAGTATAAACTAAGAATTGTATAGTGTAGAAAAGGCAATTCATCCAGTAGACCGGTTTCGTCCTTATTGGGAACTCATCAAGTACTGGCCAGAATTTGCCGCGGACAGGATACGAACCTGGGCACGTCTGCTTCGGAATCTGGTGCTCTAACCACTGAGCTATCCTGCCGCACACTACACTACACACAATTTTCAGTTATATACTAACTAATGTAACTTGGTTAGTCAATTTTTCCTTTAGGTGGAGCTCATATGGCATCCATTTAGACCCAAAGTTCCAACTAACCATGCCCAATCTGTCATTACTGAACAGACACCACATTACATGGGGAAATGGTATTGAAATGAACATTTATATAATTAAACGAACATTGGTTGCGCGGGTGGTGATAACAATTATTATAATCAAGTTTGCGGTATTGATATAAACACCTGACCCATTAATTACTTACATATGTCAGTATAAACTAAGAATTGTATAGTGTAGAAAAGGCAATTCATCCAGTAGACCGGTTTCGTCCTTATTGGGAACTCATCAAGTACTGGCCAGAATTTGCCGCGGACAGGATACGAACCTGGGCACGTCTGCTTCGGAATCTGGTGCTCTAACCACTGAGCTATCCTGCCGCACACTACACTACACACAATTTTCAGTTATATACTAACTAATGTAACTTGGTTAGTCAATTTTTCCTTTAGGTGGAGCTCATATGGCATCCATTTAGACCCAAAGTTCCAACTAACCATGCCCAATCTGTCATTACTGAACAGACACCACATTACATGGGGAAGTGGTATTGAAATGAACATTTATATAATTAAACGAACATTGGTTGCGCGGGTGGTGATAACAATTATTATAATCAAGGTTGCGGTCTTGATATAAACACCTGACCCATTAATTACTTACATATGTCAGTATAAACTAAGAATTGTATAGTGTAGAAAAGGCAATTCATCCAGTAGACCGGTTTCGTCCTTATTGGGAACTCATCAAGTACTGGCCAGAATTTGCCGCGGACAGGATACGAACCTGGGCACGTCCGCTTCGGAATCTGGTGCTCTAACCACTGAGCTATCCTGCCGCACACTACACTACACACAATTTTCAGTTATATACTAA
>JAQBSW010004455.1:0-69171 GCA_029291075.1 Eudiplozoon nipponicum | reverse complement strand
TTTGTTTCAAGGTCTCAATCATTCCAGTTCAGTAAATTTGTGGACATCAGCGTATCCGGGTAAGCTTACTTAATTAATATAATATATAAATTATAAATAATTTAATAATATCATGTCTGGTTTATTAAATACTGAGGATACAGAGCAGTTGGCTAGCGGACTTAAGGATTGTAGCTTAAGAGATAGTTCAGAGGAACTTAAGTGTTCCAAGATAGATGATCATTCCGCATATATGGATTTTCCGGGCCTGGCATCCAAGAGACCCCCTTATGGTAGTGACCAAAGGGCCTCTACAAGGTGAAAAAATATTGTTTTGTATACTGGGAATATAAATATTGTGGCGTGTATCCTGGATCAACTAAGCAAAAAAAAATAATAAATGACAAGTTTCAATTAGCCATAGGATAAGTCAGATGTTCAGAAACGATATTAAACTCACCTGATACCCTACGTATGGTAATGATTCAAAAGGTATAATAATTGTAAATTAATAAAGTTGTAAAATGTTATGTAATCTAATCTAAAACAAAAAAGAAAAATAGCATAAAGAAAGAAACAAATATTTCTAAAAAAATCATATTTAGAATTATAATCTATTAGTCAAGATAATTAATATGATTTATATGATTCATATATTTATTATTATCTGTCAAAAACCAAGATTTATAATATTAAAAAGAATGTACATTTTTGTTAATTGTAAATGAGAAATTTGTAAACGCCCCGGCTTCAAGTAAATGCCGTACGACGTTACAAACTCGGTTAAGGTGCTCTGAATAGAGATTAGTTACTGATATGGGGGCCCTTAAGAGGGCCTGGTAATGCGTTCTCTTGAAGTCTTCAGAGTGTGAAGATGTCCTAGAGCCTTGGGTGGACTCTGGTTGAGTTGTCGCTCCCGTGGTTGAGCTGTAATCGCGATGTGGATGGTGTCCTGCAGGTCCTGCACTCAATTGGCTCGTCTCTCCGGTATCCCGCAACAAGATGAGTCACGGATGTAGTCAGTTGTTGGTGAAACTATCAAATCACCAGCGTAGGTATTGACAGCCGACAGAGCGCACACGTATTGACAGCCGACAGAACGCACACGCGTGAAGCAGGTAGAAGGCAAATGCCACAACTGACTTGCATGGTAAATTGCCGTGCTTAAATAGCATGCAATATGTGTACTTGCACACTATTGGTTAAACGTGGTTAAACGTGGTTAAACGGCAATTTGCTTTTTTCTCATTGGTGCAACGTAAATAAAATTGAATTTAATTTACGCAATATGTCGGCGATTGATTTGTGTCGTTACAACACTTTCCTCTCTGAAAAAAAGAAAAAAATATTCCTCTCTGCGAGGCTAGATAAGAAATGCATGACAGAGTTCGAACCAAGTTAAGCAAAAATATGATGAACCATAAGTGCTGGGCTTAAATATGCTTGTTGGTTGCTTCAACAATGATATGATGCCAGGTAACCACTAGGAATTGCTACACAAATTGTTAGCTCTAGTGGACGGTCATAGCACGTGAGGCAAAATAGAGCAGTGTAAGTTTTTGGAGCCGCAGCGTGAAGATTTCGAGGTAAATCGCCTCTGAATTTGCCAGGTTTAAGTTAAAACCTAAGCAGGTTGGATCGTTGTCAATGTGTTTGTATACGACCAAAGGAGCTAGAGTGCTCGACGTTGTGGTCATGACATTTGTAGAGTGGTCTTTGTGAAATAGATAAAGTTGAGATATGCATTGAAAGTGGCCTGTACCATGATATGAAGCTGATCACTACTTAGTGTTGCTACACGAAAGCGTTAGCTCTAAGTAGCTGGTCATACCAAAATAGGCAGTGTAATGTCATGTGTGAGAAATACATTATAATGTAAAAATATATACATTAAAATCAAAGGTAATTGCATAAAAATATGTACACGAACATTGCCTCAGAGATGGCATAATACCAAAGAACTGTTCAAAAATGCTACACAATTGTTAGCTAAGAACAGCTGGTTATGCCACGTGAGACAAATACTAAAAATAACGTAAGGTTAAAAAAATTTTATAGTTAATGTTAATGTTTAAAAAAATTAATTACGCGTTATACAAAGCAGGTTGAGATTGTGGGCAGACGGAGCCTGAGACGTGTGTAGAAGGTTGAACGCTCTCAGGATCAGGTGGTTCGATAAACGGTTTCAACCTGTCTATGCTTACTGATGTCGGTGTAGCGCCTTGCATAATGATGAAGTATTTTGGTTGTCTGAGTAAAATCGGGTAAGGACCGCGATACTTTGGTTGTAGTGGTGCAACAGCATTATTGTTGCGAACGAGTACTCTCTTGCAGCTGTGGAGCTGTGGGTGAACGAAGACTGGACGAGGCGTGTGTCTCGGCTGCTGTTCGGACATGTTACCGAAATGAAGTCGAAGGCGGGTAGCTTCGTTTTGTGGGTCATCTTGTGCCGGTAGTAGACGTGGGAGCTGACTAGGCAGGCGTAGATCCATGCCATACAAGAGTTGTGACGCAGACGTTTTAATGGATTCTCGAGTACGGGAACGCATGGCCAGCAGAACTAAAGGTAGTGCATCGACCCAGTTGCCATTAATGGACGAGGATGCTAAAGCTGCTTTGAGTTCCCTATGCATTCTCTCTACCATGCCATTAGCTTGGGGATGGTAGGCAGTCGTCTGGCGTAAGATGCATCCCATGTACCGCAAGGTGGTTTTGAAACGATCAGATGAGAAGCAAGTGCCTCTGTCCGTGATGACCTCATTGGGAACACCGTAATTGGATATCCATGCAGAGATAAAACCGTTAGTTACTTCGTCTGCAGAAATGGTGCCAAGAGGTAATGCCGCAGGCCACCGTGTAAATCTATCGATCATAGTTAGAAGGTAGCTGAAACCTTGAACCTTTGTCAGATGAACTATGTCGATGTGGACGATGGCTAGGCGAGAAGTAGACCGAAAATGTTGCAACTTAGAACGAGTGTGTCGTGTGATCTTGTTTTTCTGACAAATAGCACACTCTGAGACCCATCGTTTAACATTCTGCCTAAGTCTGTGACCCCAGAAACGATCTGTAAGAAGTCGGACAGTCGCTTGGCTTCCTGGGTGAGAAATTGAGTGAATTGAATCGAAAACCTTTCTCTGAAGGCTGGTCGGCAGAACTGGCTTGTTGGGCTGCGTACCCGTGAAGTAAACAATTGGTAAGCCTTCCCACAGACGGCATATGAACTTGGTTGGGTGACGGGCTATTGATCTTTGAATGTGAATGTCACCGCGTTGTTCAGTTCGCAGGAGAGTTGGCGTTAGTGCAGGTTCACTGAGTGCCACGGAGTTGACAGTGAATGGTGACGGCGAAGGTGGTTGTAGAGAGACGTCTGGCCTGGACAGGGCATCTGCAATGAAGTTCTGTTTGCCCTTGACGTGAAAGACGTCAAATTGCCATTCGCTTAGACGAGAAAGCTGTCTTTCCACTCTGGCAGGGTACTTGGCGATAGATGAAGTTGCGTTTCGAAGTGCGCTAACTAGTGGTGCATGATCTGTGAAAACAACAAATCTGCTACTGCCAATGATGCTGATAAAATGGCGCACTGCGTCGTGGATGGCGAGAAGTTCTCGGCCGAAAGTGTCGTACCTCGTTTCTACTGGTTGGAGAGTACGCGAGTAGAAACTGATAGGCTTCCGAACTCCGTCGATCTCTTGTTCCAAAGTGGCTCCAATAGCGAATTCAGAAGCATCTGTCGTGAGTAGAAATGGCTTTTCGAAATCTGGATGCGTTAGCATTGTGGCATTTGCTAACGAGTTGATGGCAAGTCGAAGTAATTCCTCGTCTTCGGATGACCAAGCAATGATGGAATTCTTGCTAAGTCCTTTTCGGTTCCGCAGGTGCCTGCACAAAGGATAAAGTTGTTTTGAAAGGCCTGGAAGGAACTTGCGATAATAGTTTAGTACTCCCAGGATTTTCTGCAAATCGCTCAAAGTCCTTGGTGACTTGATATTC
Organism: Eudiplozoon nipponicum; assembly: GCA_029291075.1. Lineage (NCBI taxonomy): Eukaryota > Metazoa > Platyhelminthes > Monogenea > Mazocraeidea > Diplozoidae > Eudiplozoon > Eudiplozoon nipponicum. The sequence continues at coordinate 65,199 of JAQBSW010004455.1, read as the reverse complement.
TTGATTGAATTCGTCTTTGACGGCAACGGTTGAATACCTTGGGCCGTGATACGATGCCCTAAGAAGTCGACGGATGAAGTTGCAATCTGCGTCTTGTCACAGTTGATCTTGAGTCCGTGGTTGGATAAGCGTGAGAGGGCATTTCGTAGATGTTTCGCATGAGATTCTAGATCTGGACTGAATACCATAATGTCATCGAGATATGACATACAATAAGCAGAGTCGTCGCGAAGTATGTTGTCTATGAATCTTTGAAATGTCTGAGTAGCACACTTAAGTCCAAAAGGCATGTAAAGATATTCAAAAAGGCCAAATGGAGTGATGACTGCAGTTTTCTCGATATCCTCTGGTGCTACCGGTATGTGATGGTACGCTTGTCTGAGGTCAATCACTGAGAAGAAATTGCTGCCGTTGAGTTTTTCAAGTAATGTGTTGATATTTGGAATAGGATATGCATCAGATTTTGTCACTGAATTTAGCTTACGGTAGTCTCCACAGGCTCTGTACGATCCGTTTGATTTTGAGACTAAGTGCAGTGGTGACGCCCATGAACTTTTTGATGGTCTGATGATTCCCTCTTCCAAAAGCCTTGAGAATTCTTCTTGGGCAGCTTTCAGCTTAGCAGGAGCCAGTGGTCGCTTCTTGAGTGCAATAGGTTGTCCTTCTGTGACGATATGATGCATCGTGTTGGAGACTCGTAGCTCTGACTTGTTAAGATCGAAAAGCGATTTGTATTTTCGAAGAGCTGCTGATATCTCTGCTGAATGATGCACTGGGGTTGGCTGAATGACCTGTAACTCCAAACGCTCGGAGGCAAGTGTCCAAAAGCTTTGTTCAAGTCCGGTGGAGGGGTCGATGATCTTTTGATTGGCAAGATCAACAATGAGCCGAAATTTTAGAAGGAAATCAAGGCCTATTATATTATGTGAGACCTTGGCAATGATGAAGTTGTGGGAAAATTCACGTCGTAGACCTATGTTGAGTGTGCGGTATTGGCAGCCATAAGTTGGTATGGGCTCGCCTGTAGCTGTTGCGAGAAGAACGCCTAGCGACATCTCGGCCATTGAATCACCTTTGAGAACTGAGACTGCCGCACCTGTGTCTACGATGTACTCTTCGCCAGTTTTGAAATCAAGAAGGTGCAGAAGTTCGTTTGGCTGTTTGGCCGGGTCATGCAAACAAGTAGGCTGGTGATTGCGACCGGCATTGTCTGTTTGGTTCTCTATGTGAAAAATTCGGCGTGGACGAAAAGAGTCGACAGGGATGTCGGATTGTAGTTGGCTTCTTCCCTGTAGCGCCGTTGATGCCGTTGATGTGCAGAAAGTACGGTCTTCTACTTCCTGCGCCAGACGTTTCCCGATACTGATGCACCCTTGTGCCTGCGGTCTGTTGTCCTCTCCGTCAGCTGTGGAAATTGACACTCATTCGGAAATTCTTCGGAACGACAAAGACAAACTTGGCAAGCATAAAAAACTTCTGGTGGTTATAACACCAGTTCTTTGGAGCATATTTATTAAATGATTGCGGAGATCTCGATCGCCGCCTACCATTATAATTTGACTTGGAAACGAATTTTGGTCGAGCATTCACTTGATTTATCTCCGATTTGGTAATGGCCAATCCTTCTAGAACTTTGGCCATGTTCGCCACTGTTCTCTCTAAGGAGGAGATTCTATCATCTTGCGGGGGTGAAGAAAAGGATGATGGATTCACTTTGGGTTCCAAAACCCTATATTCTAACTCACATCTCTCAGATAAGTCATCTATAGAGAGAGTGTTGGGGAGCTGTCTGGCAAAGAGTTTTAATGTTTGGGGAAGATTGTTAATAAAAACAACCTTAGCGCCTCATGATCAGAAATGTTGGTTTTATACCAACGTTTCCGTAATTCCCTCAGTATTTCTATGGGGCCAAGATTTGGCATATCTAACTGCGCATATTTGTTTATTATCTGCTCAGTTTCCGTGGGTCCAAGCAAGGATTCTACCTCGTTTTGTAGGCCCAAAATGGGATTAGGTAGCTTCCTAATGGCCTCAAGCTTAGGATAAATCCGTCGCTGCAATTCAGAAGGTAGTTTAGCAAAAACCTTCGACAGTTTTTGATGACTGTCATAATCAGGAAACGGGGAGAAAGCGGAGTCTACGCGCATAAAAAATAGCTCACTATCTCCATCCCAAACAGGAACATCAATATCTAAAATTGGACCTGACATTTTAACAATCTTACGGGATCTTAAAAGCATAAATTAAAAGCAATATGAAAATATACTTTAACGAAACGCTTACCCACAAACAGCTTCCACAGTTGAATAAGAGCAGAACAAAAAAGTCACTGTTTCCAAAAATCCGAAGTTGAGTTGTTGAGTACGTACGGTGCCGTTTTGTACGTAGAAAAGATGAACAAAGGCCCCGTTGGCCTTTGATGCCGATGTGTTATTATTATCCCCACAAATCCACGAATATATACCCAACAGATTTCCCAGAAATCCACAATCAGGGTAAAGAAAACACAAATATCAATCTATTATTATATCCCCCAACACAAACCACGAATATATATATATATATACACAAAAAAAAATTCACAGATGACCACGATCACGCAAATCTTAATCGATTTTTACCCCAAATAGATGAAAAAGGAAGTCAATTTTATTTATACCAAAAAAATCAGAACAATAATCAATATCCTGGCGCGGTCGCCAATTTTGTAAACGCCCCGGCTTCAAGTAAATGCCGTACGACGTTACAAACTCGGTTAAGGTGCTCTGAATAGAGATTAGTTACTGATATGGGGGCCCTTAAGAGGGCCTGGTAATGCGTTCTCTTGAAGTCTTCAGAGTTGAAGATGTCCTAGAGCCTTGAGTGGACTCTGGTTGAGTTGTCACTCCCGTGGTTGAGCTGTGATCGCGTTGTGGATGGTGTCCTGCAGGTCCTGCACTCAATTGGCTCGTCTCTCCGGTATCCCGCAACAAGATGAGTCACGGATGTGGTGAGTTGTTGGTGAAACTATCAAATCTCCAGCGTAGGTATTGACAGCCGACAGAGCGCACACGTATTGACAGCCGACAGAACGCACACGCGTGAAGCAGGTAGAAGGCAAATGCCACAACTGACTTGCATGGTAAATTACCGTGCTTAAATAGCATGCAATGTGTGTACTTGCATACTATTGGTTAAACGTGGTTAAACGTGGTTAAACGGCAATTTGCTTTTTTCTCATTGGTGCAAAGTAAATAAATTTGAATTGAATTTACGCAATATGTCGGCGATTGATTTGTGTCGTTACAGGTGTGTATTATTTTTAAACAAAAACCTAATAGTTACAATTAAATTTTCAATTCATGAAATCTCAATTAAAACTGCTTGAAACTAACAAAAAATTTTTGCTAAAATTATAGCTAAGGGAAATACTGTGTAAAAACCGGAGTTAGACTATTTGACCTCAAAGAGAACTATATTTGTCAAAATTGAACATGGTTGGGTTGTAACGCAGAGCCGTGTGTTACAGTTGCACAAATAGTTATACGTAATCAACCATCTATTAAACGGATTTCTATCTGTACCTGCCAACTCGATGTTGCCGCAGATCTTCAACAAGACAGTTCTAATCCTTCAAACTTCAATTCACACATTCGGCTTTGACAATTCTACTTATTATTGACTACCTATATAGAAAAACACATGCCAACGAACCCGAAAACAGAGCAAGTTTCTAGAAGGAATTCTAGACACTATCGGCACTGCAAAATTCATAATCCTTCACGAAATATGCTGGTAAACACGTTTCTGGGTCTATTAAGGGCCATGCGCAATAACTGCACTCTCAGAATCCGTCTACTTAGTAACGTCGCAGGGCACTTACTTCCAGCTGGAGCGTTTATATATTGGCGACGGCGCCAGGATCGGAGAGCAATACTGCTGTTAAAGTTTGTTTTGATTATACTAATCTTTGCGCAAGAATTTAATCTTAATAAAATTGTTTTTGGACGGGAATCTTTGGTTAACCTTTAAAAACTACGGTAACACATCTAATACGAAGTTTTTCGACACCAGATCATCCTGTTACTTCAAGCCTGTTTGTAAATATTTATTAGTCATAGTCTTCTGTGGTCAAATCGCCCTATTTTTCGCTTCTTTATTATTTTGTAGCACATTCTGCGTTCAATTTTGTTCTAATAAATGAAGCAGATCGTGGCAAGCACTTAGTTAATAGTTTGTAATTTTTACAGGGAATGTATTTTTTTACTTTTTGCTATATGTATTTAAGTCCTTCATGTATTATAATGTCCTTAAAGTAATTTCTAAACATGAATACCCTAAATTCTAAGTTAATTCATTGTCGATCCGCCAGTCTCACATTTGATAACGCTAAGCTATCCACTTTGGACAGATTTATTTTAGACTTGAGTAAAACCCTTGATAGAATTGTCATAGACAAAAAATGCTAATAAAACCACGGATCAGCACCCTCTAAACCAGTATAAACGACAATCGAGACCACTTCGATCATGCAGTTGATATTCGCCATAAAATGGTGTTTTAATCACTAAAAGTACATCTATAATTGTCGAAATTGCCTGCATTGTTCAAAGATTTTACCAAATGGATGCCAGTTTCCTTCCTTTGATGACCACAATCAACAACAAGACAACAGTTTCTATTATTCACGAACAAATTTTAAATCATCTATTTTTGCAGTTTATGTATATCTTTCTGTCCACGCAAAATATGCCACATAGACAGCAAAACTGAGAATGTCATTTGTAATGATCAGCCTATTTCCCTATATGACCCAAATAAGCCACCTAATAAAATTCAGTATCTTCTAGATTTCAAACTTGGAGAAGAATTCATCTTAGACACAGGTGCATCAGTTTCATTTCTCAAGGGTAATTCCATGGTCGAGATTTCTCTATGCGTTCTACTCGCAACAGCTACGAGGGAGCCAATTCCTACTTATGGTTAACGACATAGCACTCTCAACATCGGTTTACGACGTGAATTTTCTCACTTTATCGTTGCCAAAGTTTCATACAACATAATAGGCCTTGATTTCTTGTTAAAATATCGGCTGATTGTTGATCTTGCTAATCAAAATATCATTGACTTGAGAAAAGTTGCCCACGAACGTTTGGAGTTACAAGTCAGACAGCCAACACCAGTGCAACATTCATCAAAGATATCAACGGATCTTTGAGAACAAAAGTCGTTGTTTGATCTCAACTAGTCAGAGCTACGAGTCTGCAACACTATGCAACATATTTTCATAACAAGGCAACCTATCGCATTCAAAAAGAGACCGCTACCCTCTGCAAAACTGAAAGCTACCCAAGAAGAGTTTTCAAGACTATTAGAAGAGGAAATCATTAGACCATTATAAGGTTTGTGGGCATCACCATTGAACTTGGTCTCCAAATCAAACGGATTATACAGGGTTTGTAAAGATTATTGCAAGCTAAATTCAGTGACCAAATCCGATGAATATCCTATTCCTAATATAAACTTCTTGCTTGAAAAACTCAGTGGTAGAAATTAATTTTTAATGATTGACCTCAGATAAGCCCACCACCACAATCCGATCGCCCCAGATGCTATTGAAAATACTGCGGTCATAACTCCTTTTGGCCTATTCGAATACATTTATATGCATTTTACTCTCTAGTGTGATACTCAGACATTTCAGAGGTTCATAGGCGATATTTTCCGCACTAATGCCGCTTACTGTATGGCATATCTTGATGACATAATGGCTTTCAGTTCAGACCTAGAATCTCACGCCAAGCATTTACGAAATGTCCTCTCATACTTATCAAATCACGGACACAAGGTCAATTATGATAAGACGCATATTACAACCACAACCGTGGATTTCCTACGGCATTGTATAAGCCTCCCACAAAGTATAAAACCTTTGCCGTTATAGACAAATTCCATCAAGAATATTGTCACCACAGACTTTAAATAGGTTACAGAAAATTTTGGGAGTTTTTAACTTCTACCGCAAGTTCCTTCCCGGCCTATCAAAGCAAATTTATCCTTTATGTAGGCATCTGAGGAATCGAAAAGAACTTAACAGACACTCCATTATATATTTGTCTCGCCTTTAACTCGTTAGCAAATGCTACAATGCTAACCCATCCAGATTTCCGACGACCATTTTTACCCACAACAGATGCGTTTGAAGTTGCTGATGGGGCCAATTTAGGAGAAGATATCGACGGATTGTGAAAGCCTATCAATATTTACTCGCGTACTCGGCTACCAGTAAAAACCAGATACGACACTTTCTGTCGAGAACTCCTCGCCACCCATAACGCAGTGTGCCACTTCATCAGCATCGTTGACAGCAGCAGATTTGTTTTTTACAGATCATGCGCCATTATTTAGTGTTCTATGAAATGCGACATCAACTATCGAAAAATACCTCCTAGTATAGAAAATAAAGCTGTCACGTCGGAGTGAATTGCGATTCGAAATATTTCATGTTAAGGGTGAACAAAACATTATTGCAGATGCGCTTTCCAGGCCAGAGGTCTCGCTACAACCACCTAGCCATTCTCAGTCAACTACGCGGCTTGCTGTAAATCAGCACTAACACCATCTCTCCTGCGAACAGAACAGCGCAGTAACACTCATGTTCAAAGATCAGTAGCTCGTCACCCTACCAAGTTCCTATGTTGAACCTGAGAACTTTTTACCCATTGCTTATTTCACGGTTACGCAGCTCAAAAAGCCAGTTCTGCCGACCAGCCTTCAGATAAAAAATATTCTTGACTCCATAAATTCAATTTCTCACCCAGGGTGCAAGGTGACCTTTATACTTATTTCAGGTCGTTTCTAAAGTTACAGACTTAGACAGAACGCTAAGCGATGGGTCTCTGAGTGTGCTATTTGCCAGAAAAATAAGATTACCCGGCACACTTATTCTATGTTAGAAAATTTTTAAACAACTTCACGCCTAACTATCGTCCACATCGACATAGATTATCTGAAACCGGTTGAGGATTTTAGCTACATTTAAATTACGATTAATAGATTTACCGAATGACCTGGGGCTTCACCTCTTGGCATCATTTCTGCCTACGAAGCCACTCACAATTTTATCTCTGCATGGATAGCACATTTCGGTTTTCTAAACGAGTCATTGATCAGCGAGACACTTGTTTCTCATCTGATCGCTTCAAAACTACTTTGCGGAATATGAGATGCACTTAATCACAGACGACTGCCTACCACCCCCAATCAAACGGTATGTTAGAGAGAATGCATAGGGAACTTTTAGAAACTTTAGCATCTTTATCCATTAATGGAAACTGGGTCAATGCATAAACATTAGTCTTATTTGCTATGCTTTCCCGTATAAGTGAATATTTTAGAACGTATGTGACAAACTCAGGAAAGACATGAATCTGCGCCTGCCTAGTCAACTCACACGTTTATTTCCCGCAGAGGATGAACCACAAGTCTAAGCTTCTCGCATTCGACTTCATTACATTAACATTTCTGCTCAGCAGCCGAGATATAATGCTCAGCCAGGCTTTGTACACCGGCAGCTCCACAGCTGAGTAACGACGCTATTGTTGCACCATTTCAACCAAAGTAACGCTGTACTTATTCGTTTTTGTTCAGATAGGCGAAATATTTCATAATCATGCAGGGTTCGACACCAACATCAGTTATCATAGACAGTTTCAAAGCTTTTATCGAACCACCTGATCCTGGCGACATACAACCTTCTACATGCGTTTCAGGCTCTACATGCATACAATCTCAACCTAATAATAGGTGGCTTTGCATAACGTGTAAATGATAACTTTTTAACACTAATTTCTTCCTTATTCTATGCGTCAAATATTAATATTTTGAGCACCAATTGCGCTCTATTTTACCTGCCATTATTTCTTTGGATTTACATGATTCTCACAATCACTTGTCTCACGTGGTATAACCAGCTTTTCTTAGCTAACAATTGTGTAGCATTTTTGAAATGTTCTTCTGTATTATGTCACCTCTGCGGCAAGGTTCGAGTAAAATCTTTTCCTTATTAATTGATTTTCATGTATATTTTTTTACATTGTACTGTTGCAACGTATGGCTCACAACTGAGCTCGCACTGCTTATTTTTGTATGACCAGTTACCTAGAGCTAACGTATTCTGTAGCAAAACTAAGTAATCACGGGGTTCATATCACAGTATAGGTCACTAGCTTGCATATAGGAACTTTATCAGTTACACAGTACATATTCACTACGGATATTATGACCACAACAGCGAGCACACACTAGGTTCTTTGATCTTATTCGAACACTCATTGACGGCGATCCAGCCTGCCCAGGTTTCATTTTAAACCGGGCAACTTCAGTGGCAATCCACTTTGCAATTTTCACGCTGCGGCTCTCAATATTTATCACACTTCACTGTTTTGCTCCTCGCGGTATGACCGGCCACTACAACTAACAATTTATGTAGCAATTAATAATGGATATTCGGCATCATATCATTGTTGAATCAATCAACAAGTATGCAAGAGCCCAGCATTACTATACATTTTTATTAAGTATGGGCAGAAAAATAAATAGTTTATTAACTGGGTTCAAACTCTTTCCTACATTACTAATCAAGCAACGCCGAGACGAATTATTTTCTTTTACCTTTTCTCTTTCTCAGAGGGAAATGTGATGTAGTAGCTCAGATTGGTTCGTCGAAATATTGCCAAAATACAATTCAAAAGTTAATACGCTGAACAAATTAAAATGTGAAAAATTGCCGCAGACCAATTGCGAGAAAATTAACAACTACCTAGACACGATGCAATTACCACGCGACAAAGTCTCTGCTCTGCTCACTACGTGTGATTGCTGCCGCTTTCTCCTCTTAACTTTCTACTAACGGCAACTTCTCGTCTTGTGTTTACCATGATGTATCAACTCGTCGCATAGTTTTCACTCACGCCAATCTTCTTGTTGCTGCACAACTAGTCATACATAATCGATGATCTATTACTCGGATTTCTAGGTGTGCCAGCCACCTCGGCGTTGCCGCAGCTCTTCAACAAGACAATTCTAAACCTTCGAACAGCAACTCACGCATCTACTTTTGACAATTCTAATTATTTCGCTGCATTTACACGGAGGAGCACCAACAAACGAACCAGAAAACAGAACAAGTGTCTAGAAGGAGTTTTAGACACTATCACTACTGCAACATTCATAAACCTCCACGGCATTTGAAGGCGAACGCTTTTTGGCCATATTAAGGACCACCTGTAGTAACTGCTCTCTCAGAAACCATCTTCTTGGTAACGTCGCACGGCACTTACTTCCAGCCGGGGCGTTTATAGAGTCAAAATAAATCGCTGACATTTCATAAAAGGTGCATGATCTAGCTGATCATTAACCAATCGCTCCGGCTGGAAGGAAGTGCCGTAAAACGTTAATAAGAAGACCCTTAAGTGGCCGAGAAAAGCATTCAACGGGAAAGACACTGAGAATTTATGAATGTTTGCATCGCTTGGGTTTCCAGAAGTCCTAGATTTTGCTCTACCTTCTTTTCAGTAAATGCACCTGAATAAGTAGAGTGGTCGAAACAGGATGTGTAAGTTGCTCTTTTAAGGTCTAGATTTGCCTTGTTGACGATCAGCTGCAGCACCGAGGTGGCTAGCACACGTAGAAATCCGATTAATAGATGATCTATTACATATGAATATATGCCCAGCAACAAGAAGATTTGCGTTACTGAAGAATAGCCGACAAGAAATACAGCGTTATAACAGCAAGTAGAATTGTCTGTACCGATAGCCAGTAAAGCTGAGAAGGCGACAGTAATCACATGTAGCTAGCAGAGCAGAATTTGTGTTGCGTGGTAAGTAAATCATGCTTTTATAGATGCAAAGTCCTTTAGTCCAGCCTTACAAAATTTGAATTTAATTTTGACAATATGTCGCCGAATTAATCTTAGCCATTACAAATTTCCTCTCATAAATATAAATTAAGAATAATTGATTTATTTAAACCACTCAGCCAATTGGAACGAATATTATTTAAAAAGAAATTATTCGTCTAATTCTAGATCATTCTGTTATAGCTCAAATTGATTCGCCGACATATTGTTAAAATTAAATTCGAAATTTATTACGATGGAACAAAGAGTACACGCAATACTACCCTTGACAAATTGCGTGAGACTTCGCATCTTTATTCTATTCTAATCTATTCTATTCTACTCTATTCTATTCTGTTATATTCTATTCTATTCCATTCTATTCTATTCTCTTCTATTCTATTCTATTCTATTCTATTCTATTCTATTCTATTCTATTCTATTCTATTCTATTCTATTCTATTCTATTCTATTCTATTCTATTCTATTCTATTCTATTCTATTCTATTCTATTCTATTCTATTCTATTCTATTCTATTCTATTCTATTCTATTCTATTCTATTCTATTCTATTCTATTCTATTCTATTCTATTCTATTCTATTCTATTCTATTCTATTCTATTCTATTCTATTCTATTCTATTCTATTCTATTCTATTCTATTCTATTCTATTCTATTCTATTCTATTCTATTCTATTCCATTCTATTCTATTCTATTCTATTCTATTCTATTCTATTCTATTCTATTCTATTCTATTCTATTCTATTCTATTCTATTCTATTCTATTCTATTCTATTCTATTCTATTCTATTCTATTCTATTCTATTCTATTCTATTCTATTCTATTCTATTCTATTCTATTCTATTCTATTCTATTCTATTCTATTCTATTCTATTCTATTCTATTCTATTCTATTCTATTCTATTCTATTCTATTCTATTCTATTCTATTCTATTCTATTCTATTCTATTCTATTCTATTCTATTCTATTCTATTCTATTCTATTCTATTCTATTCTATTCTATTCTATTCTATTCTATTCTATTCTATTCTATTCTATTCTATTCTATTCTATTCTATTCTATTCTATTCTATTCTATTCTATTCTATTCTATTCTATTCTATTCTATTCTATTCTATTCTATTCTATTCTATTCTATTCTATTCTATTCTATTCTATTCTATTCTATTCTATTCTATTCTATTCTATTCTATTCTATTCTATTCTATTCTATTCTATTCTATTCTATTCTATTCTATTCTATTCTATTCTATTCTATTCTATTCTATTCTATTCTATTCTATTCTATTCTATTCTATTCTATTCTATTCTATTCTATTCTATTCTATTCTATTCTATTCTATTCTATTCTATTCTATTCTATTCTATTCTATTCTATTCTATTCTATTCTATTCTATTCTATTCTATTCTATTCTATTCTATTCTATTCTATTCTATTCTATTCTATTCTATTCTATTCTATTCTATTCTATTCTATTCTATTCTATTCTATTCTATTCTATTCTATTCTATTCTATTCTATTCTATTCTATTCTATTCTATTCTATTCTATTCTATTCTATTCTATTCTATTCTATTCTATTCTATTCTATTCTATTCTATTCTATTCTATTCTATTCTATTCTATTCTATTCTATTCTATTCTATTCTATTCTATTCTATTCTATTCTATTCTATTCTATTCTATTCTATTCTATTCTATTCTATTCTATTCTATTCTATTCTATTCTATTCTATTCTATTCTATTCTATTCTATTCTATTCTATTCTATTCTATTCTATTCTATTCTATTCTATTCTATTCTATTCTATTCTATTCTATTCTATTCTATTCTATTCTATTCTATTCTATTCTATTCTATTCTATTCTATTCTATTCTATTCTATTCTATTCTATTCTATTCTATTCTATTCTATTCTATTCTATTCTATTCTATTCTATTCTATTCTATTCTATTCTATTCTATTCTATTCTATTCTATTCTATTCTATTCTATTCTATTCTATTCTATTCTATTCTATTCTATTCTATTCTATTCTATTCTATTCTATTCTATTCTATTCTATTCTATTCTATTCTATTCTATTCTATTCTATTCTATTCTATTCTATTCTATTCTATTCTATTCTATTCTATTCTATTCTATTCTATTCTATTCTATTCTATTCTATTCTATTCTATTCTATTCTATTCTATTCTATTCTATTCTATTCTATTCTATTCTATTCTATTCTATTCTATTCTATTCTATTCTATTCTATTCTATTCTATTCTATTCTATTCTATTCTATTCTATTCTATTCTATTCTATTCTATTCTATTCTATTCTATTCTATTCTATTCTATTCTATTCTATTCTATTCTATTCTATTCTATTCTATTCTATTCTATTCTATTCTATTCTATTCTATTCTATTCTATTCTATTCTATTCTATTCTATTCTATTCTATTCTATTCTATTCTATTCTATTCTATTCTATTCTATTCTATTCTATTCTATTCTATTCTATTCTATTCTATTCTATTCTATTCTATTCTATTCTATTCTATTCTATTCTATTCTATTCTATTCTATTCTATTCTATTCTATTCTATTCTATTCTATTCTATTCTATTCTATTCTATTCTATTCTATTCTATTCTATTCTATTCTATTCTATTCTATTCTATTCTATTCTATTCTATTCTATTCTATTCTATTCTATTCTATTCTATTCTATTCTATTCTATTCTATTCTATTCTATTCTATTCTATTCTATTCTATTCTATTCTATTCTATTCTATTCTATTCTATTCTATTCTATTCTATTCTATTCTATTCTATTCTATTCTATTCTATTCTATTCTATTCTATTCTATTCTATTCTATTCTATTCTATTCTATTCTATTCTATTCTATTCTATTCTATTCTATTCTATTCTATTCTATTCTATTCTATTCTATTCTATTCTATTCTATTCTATTCTATTCTATTCTATTCTATTCTATTCTATTCTATTCTATTCTATTCTATTCTATTCTATTCTATTCTATTCTATTCTATTCTATTCTATTCTATTCTATTCTATTCTATTCTATTCTATTCTATTCTATTCTATTCTATTCTATTCTATTCTATTCTATTCTATTCTATTCTATTCTATTCTATTCTATTCTATTCTATTCTATTCTATTCTATTCTATTCTATTCTATTCTATTCTATTCTATTCTATTCTATTCTATTCTATTCTATTCTATTCTATTCTATTCTATTCTATTCTATTCTATTCTATTCTATTCTATTCTATTCTATTCTATTCTATTCTATTCTATTCTATTCTATTCTATTCTATTCTATTCTATTCTATTCTATTCTATTCTATTCTATTCTATTCTATTCTATTCTATTCTATTCTATTCTATTCTATTCTATTCTATTCTATTCTATTCTATTCTATTCTATTCTATTCTATTCTATTCTATTCTATTCTATTCTATTCTATTCTATTCTATTCTATTCTATTCTATTCTATTCTATTCTATTCTATTCTATTCTATTCTATTCTATTCTATTCTATTCTATTCTATTCTATTCTATTCTATTCTATTCTATTCTATTCTATTCTATTCTATTCTATTCTATTCTATTCTATTCTATTCTATTCTATTCTATTCTATTCTATTCTATTCTATTCTATTCTATTCTATTCTATTCTATTCTATTCTATTCTATTCTATTCTATTCTATTCTATTCTATTCTATTCTATTCTATTCTATTCTATTCTATTCTATTCTATTCTATTCTATTCTATTCTATTCTATTCTATTCTATTCTATTCTATTCTATTCTATTCTATTCTATTCTATTCTATTCTATTCTATTCTATTCTATTCTATTCTATTCTATTCTATTCTATTCTATTCTATTCTATTCTATTCTATTCTATTCTATTCTATTCTATTCTATTCTATTCTATTCTATTCTATTCTATTCTATTCTATTCTATTCTATTCTATTCTATTCTATTCTATTCTATTCTATTCTATTCTATTCTATTCTATTCTATTCTATTCTATTCTATTCTATTCTATTCTATTCTATTCTATTCTATTCTATTCTATTCTATTCTATTCTATTCTATTCTATTCTATTCTATTCTATTCTATTCTATTCTATTCTATTCTATTCTATTCTATTCTATTCTATTCTATTCTATTCTATTCTATTCTATTCTATTCTATTCTATTCTATTCTATTCTATTCTATTCTATTCTATTCTATTCTATTCTATTCTATTCTATTCTATTCTATTCTATTCTATTCTATTCTATTCTATTCTATTCTATTCTATTCTATTCTATTCTATTCTATTCTATTCTATTCTATTCTATTCTATTCTATTCTATTCTATTCTATTCTATTCTATTCTATTCTATTCTATTCTATTCTATTCTATTCTATTCTATTCTATTCTATTCTATTCTATTCTATTCTATTCTATTCTATTCTATTCTATTCTATTCTATTCTATTCTATTCTATTCTATTCTATTCTATTCTATTCTATTCTATTCTATTCTATTCTATTCTATTCTATTCTATTCTATTCTATTCTATTCTATTCTATTCTATTCTATTCTATTCTATTCTATTCTATTCTATTCTATTCTATTCTATTCTATTCTATTCTATTCTATTCTATTCTATTCTATTCTATTCTATTCTATTCTATTCTATTCTATTCTATTCTATTCTATTCTATTCTATTCTATTCTATTCTATTCTATTCTATTCTATTCTATTCTATTCTATTCTATTCTATTCTATTCTATTCTATTCTATTCTATTCTATTCTATTCTATTCTATTCTATTCTATTCTATTCTATTCTATTCTATTCTATTCTATTCTATTCTATTCTATTCTATTCTATTCTATTCTATTCTATTCTATTCTATTCTATTCTATTCTATTCTATTCTATTCTATTCTATTCTATTCTATTCTATTCTATTCTATTCTATTCTATTCTATTCTATTCTATTCTATTCTATTCTATTCTATTCTATTCTATTCTATTCTATTCTATTCTATTCTATTCTATTCTATTCTATTCTATTCTATTCTATTCTATTCTATTCTATTCTATTCTATTCTATTCTATTCTATTCTATTCTATTCTATTCTATTCTATTCTATTCTATTCTATTCTATTCTATTCTATTCTATTCTATTCTATTCTATTCTATTCTATTCTATTCTATTCTATTCTATTCTATTCTATTCTATTCTATTCTATTCTATTCTATTCTATTCTATTCTATTCTATTCTATTCTATTCTATTCTATTCTATTCTATTCTATTCTATTCTATTCTATTCTATTCTATTCTATTCTATTCTATTCTATTCTATTCTATTCTATTCTATTCTATTCTATTCTATTCTATTCTATTCTATTCTATTCTATTCTATTCTATTCTATTCTATTCTATTCTATTCTATTCTATTCTATTCTATTCTATTCTATTCTATTCTATTCTATTCTATTCTATTCTATTCTATTCTATTCTATTCTATTCTATTCTATTCTATTCTATTCTATTCTATTCTATTCTATTCTATTCTATTCTATTCTATTCTATTCTATTCTATTCTATTCTATTCTATTCTATTCTATTCTATTCTATTCTATTCTATTCTATTCTATTCTATTCTATTCTATTCTATTCTATTCTATTCTATTCTATTCTATTCTATTCTATTCTATTCTATTCTATTCTATTCTATTCTATTCTATTCTATTCTATTCTATTCTATTCTATTCTATTCTATTCTATTCTATTCTATTCTATTCTATTCTATTCTATTCTATTCTATTCTATTCTATTCTATTCTATTCTATTCTATTCTATTCTATTCTATTCTATTCTATTCTATTCTATTCTATTCTATTCTATTCTATTCTATTCTATTCTATTCTATTCTATTCTATTCTATTCTATTCTATTCTATTCTATTCTATTCTATTCTATTCTATTCTATTCTATTCTATTCTATTCTATTCTATTCTATTCTATTCTATTCTATTCTATTCTATTCTATTCTATTCTATTCTATTCTATTCTATTCTATTCTATTCTATTCTATTCTATTCTATTCTATTCTATTCTATTCTATTCTATTCTATTCTATTCTATTCTATTCTATTCTATTCTATTCTATTCTATTCTATTCTATTCTATTCTATTCTATTCTATTCTATTCTATTCTATTCTATTCTATTCTATTCTATTCTATTCTATTCTATTCTATTCTATTCTATTCTATTCTATTCTATTCTATTCTATTCTATTCTATTCTATTCTATTCTATTCTATTCTATTCTATTCTATTCTATTCTATTCTATTCTATTCTATTCTATTCTATTCTATTCTATTCTATTCTATTCTATTCTATTCTATTCTATTCTATTCTATTCTATTCTATTCTATTCTATTCTATTCTATTCTATTCTATTCTATTCTATTCTATTCTATTCTATTCTATTCTATTCTATTCTATTCTATTCTATTCTATTCTATTCTATTCTATTCTATTCTATTCTATTCTATTCTATTCTATTCTATTCTATTCTATTCTATTCTATTCTATTCTATTCTATTCTATTCTATTCTATTCTATTCTATTCTATTCTATTCTATTCTATTCTATTCTATTCTATTCTATTCTATTCTATTCTATTCTATTCTATTCTATTCTATTCTATTCTATTCTATTCTATTCTATTCTATTCTATTCTATTCTATTCTATTCTATTCTATTCTATTCTATTCTATTCTATTCTATTCTATTCTATTCTATTCTATTCTATTCTATTCTATTCTATTCTATTCTATTCTATTCTATTCTATTCTATTCTATTCTATTCTATTCTATTCTATTCTATTCTATTCTATTCTATTCTATTCTATTCTATTCTATTCTATTCTATTCTATTCTATTCTATTCTATTCTATTCTATTCTATTCTATTCTATTCTATTCTATTCTATTCTATTCTATTCTATTCTATTCTATTCTATTCTATTCTATTCTATTCTATTCTATTCTATTCTATTCTATTCTATTCTATTCTATTCTATTCTATTCTATTCTATTCTATTCTATTCTATTCTATTCTATTCTATTCTATTCTATTCTATTCTATTCTATTCTATTCTATTCTATTCTATTCTATTCTATTCTATTCTATTCTATTCTATTCTATTCTATTCTATTCTATTCTATTCTATTCTATTCTATTCTATTCTATTCTATTCTATTCTATTCTATTCTATTCTATTCTATTCTATTCTATTCTATTCTATTCTATTCTATTCTATTCTATTCTATTCTATTCTATTCTATTCTATTCTATTCTATTCTATTCTATTCTATTCTATTCTATTCTATTCTATTCTATTCTATTCTATTCTATTCTATTCTATTCTATTCTATTCTATTCTATTCTATTCTATTCTATTCTATTCTATTCTATTCTATTCTATTCTATTCTATTCTATTCTATTCTATTCTATTCTATTCTATTCTATTCTATTCTATTCTATTCTATTCTATTCTATTCTATTCTATTCTATTCTATTCTATTCTATTCTATTCTATTCTATTCTATTCTATTCTATTCTATTCTATTCTATTCTATTCTATTCTATTCTATTCTATTCTATTCTATTCTATTCTATTCTATTCTATTCTATTCTATTCTATTCTATTCTATTCTATTCTATTCTATTCTATTCTATTCTATTCTATTCTATTCTATTCTATTCTATTCTATTCTATTCTATTCTATTCTATTCTATTCTATTCTATTCTATTCTATTCTATTCTATTCTATTCTATTCTATTCTATTCTATTCTATTCTATTCTATTCTATTCTATTCTATTCTATTCTATTCTATTCTATTCTATTCTATTCTATTCTATTCTATTCTATTCTATTCTATTCTATTCTATTCTATTCTATTCTATTCTATTCTATTCTATTCTATTCTATTCTATTCTATTCTATTCTATTCTATTCTATTCTATTCTATTCTATTCTATTCTATTCTATTCTATTCTATTCTATTCTATTCTATTCTATTCTATTCTATTCTATTCTATTCTATTCTATTCTATTCTATTCTATTCTATTCTATTCTATTCTATTCTATTCTATTCTATTCTATTCTATTCTATTCTATTCTATTCTATTCTATTCTATTCTATTCTATTCTATTCTATTCTATTCTATTCTATTCTATTCTATTCTATTCTATTCTATTCTATTCTATTCTATTCTATTCTATTCTATTCTATTCTATTCTATTCTATTCTATTCTATTCTATTCTATTCTATTCTATTCTATTCTATTCTCATTCTATTCTATTCTATTCTATTCTATTCTATTCTATTCTATTCTATTCTATTCTATTCTATTCTATTCTATTCTATTCTATTCTATTCTATTCTATTCTATTCTATTCTATTCTATTCTATTCTATTCTATTCTATTCTATTCTATTCTATTCTATTCTATTCTATTCTATTCTATTCTATTCTATTCTATTCTATTCTATTCTATTCTATTCTATTCTATTCTATTCTATTCTATTCTATTCTATTCTATTCTATTCTATTCTATTCTATTCTATTCTATTCTATTCTATTCTATTCTATTCTATTCTATTCTATTCTATTCTATTCTATTCTATTCTATTCTATTCTATTCTATTCTATTCTATTCTATTCTATTCTATTCTATTCTATTCTATTCTATTCTATTCTATTCTATTCTATTCTATTCTATTCTATTCTATTCTATTCTATTCTATTCTATTCTATTCTATTCTATTCTATTCTATTCTATTCTATTCTACTCTATTATATTTTTTTCTATTCTATTCATATTAATAAATCAGTTGCCGTCACATTTCTTCATTACTGATATTAGGAAAGTCATTAGAGCCGAAGGGGCCTGCAATATAGTAGATGGACCATGAAGTCAGATCGGCTATAGGTTGATGATTTTGTGGCTCAACAAGATTAGTCCACTAAAATATGTGTTCAATATGGATATGTTCGCTTCTTGTTGGGAATGAGTCAATGCAACATTGTTTAATACTACTCAGAAATTTTTATTAAAATTTTAATACGTATTAAAATTCTGCATTTGTGCGCTCGACACTTTTGAACTAAATGAACGCAGTCATGGAATTAGAAAATTTAAAAAGAATTTCAGATTGATGAATCCAGTAAATTTTCGTGGCCTTTAAATATGAACTGCAGAAGGCCGTGTTGTTTATGCGTGTCTAATGTTCCTTAAATCCTATTATTAAAGAAGTTACCGAGGCTCTTGTTTTAGCCGGATTGTTTAATAGTGAATAGAACTGTAGTATAGAAACTGGACTTTAAAGACGGATCGGTTATAAGATAATGGAGAAATTTGTGATTAGTTAATAGTTGATAACTACAACATAGAGAAAATTTTGGTGATTCAACGAAGGTTGACCATTACATTGGTAGTTCCTCCATTCACCACGCTTGCCATTATATGTTTCTTATGGTTCTATTTAAAGCCTAGAAAATATCTTATTAAAATTTCGCTTCGTGTAGAATCTCTCGTTAGACATCTTAATGCATTGCATTTTGCAAACGTGCAAGAGCAATAGAGAACGTGTTGCGAATATTCGAGATGGATCTATTAAATTTTTTATAACATTTTTGTACAAAATGCATATTTTGTTTTTTTTGTCGGATACATCATCACTATAGAATTAATCTAGTTTAGCAAACGGGAACGTTTATCACTATTTGTAATTTTTTAACATTATGTTGTCGACTCTTTATTTATTATCTAGTATGGACGACAAAAATACCAATTTAACTGGCAAGGACCATCATTTTTAATTTTAAATCTATTTTTTCTACGCTTCACTTAAGTTCGTCATATTTGAAATACAACATATTTGTGAGATTTCTAGTCCAGCTGGTTCTACTCCAAATCTACAAAAGGGTAATGAATTTACGCTGATTCTCAAAATTTAATTCATTTGTATTCATATGTAACTTTACTTCAATTTATTTATTCAAATAGGGCGCCATATTTATCACGATTAAGCGACATTCGCTTTGTATTTTAAAAACAAAGTATCTCAGTATTTATAAAAAAATTATCATTCTCTACTACTAGCCGTGCAAATTATCAAAACGACAAAATAGTTTTCCAATTTTTATGTAATTTATAATTTCTGCACAGCAAACTTATATCGTTATTTATTTCGTAATTTGCGTCACCAATTTTTGCTATATTGGGTGATTAGTTTTAAATCGAAAAAAGTTTTCTTTAGAATTTATGAGAGCTTCCCTTTAATGAATTTACCCAATAGCGGCAGATTCCGCTTATATCTGTACAAGTTCCATGTTTGGAAGCAGGTTTTATTAAGCGCGTTATTATTTTATAAATGTTTTGCAGAGCACTCTTGGCTAAACTTTTATTTTTTTATTTTCTATAATGTTATCTCTATCTATCCAGGAGTCCTCATGCGATAACAGCACATTATCCTACTTAGAGAGTTTCTTAGAAGATATACCTATGTTTTTATAAAGATTTATAGTAGGCACAGCAGATTGTAACAAAATTTTAGTCCAACAATTCATTCGGAATCAAGCATCTCTTCATAGAAAAATATCGAAATTGTCAAGATCTTTTATCAGCCAGGCCAAAACGAATTATTGTTTTAAAAAACCAAATTTATTATTTCTATAATTAAGACGTTTTGGAAAATTGCACATAACTGATCCAATTTCCTTTAATATCTAAACAATCCATGTGCTCGCTATGGCGTAATGACCCAACGAAATATTGTGTCTCCTAAATTGCAAAATCAATGGCATGTTGATCGTAGACACAAGTTTAGCATTTTCATTTCTCAAGGAAGATTCCGATGTCAAGATATTTATAGATATTACTTGCAACGTCCACGGTTAATCCCAATCTTACCTGTGATTTTCAGCGTCACACACTTAATATTGGTTTATGACGTAGCTCGTAGTCAAGGTCTTCTCAGAATCATGTCTTTATTTTCATAAACACCTTCGCCTGTCGCCGATGTAGCAAATCAGGAAATCATAGACAACTCCACTGTCAATGATTTAAGATTTTGATAATAAATTTCACAAAATTTGGATTTGCAGATCTCATGGCCATCTCAGGTGCATCCTCTAATGCAGCTATTTACAAGTGTTTGAGAACACAAATACTTCAACTTTCTGATCAAACCAGAGCTACAATTCGTCAACACCATACGCCATATCAGCACCGCCTGATGACAGCGAGTCTAGAAAGATTTCCGTGCTTCCAGCCAATCCTGTAGCCTCTAAGGTGGATTTATTAATGTTACTTTAAGAAGACAACATCACAAAATCACAAAATTCTTTAATATCTTAATAGCACTTCGTCTCCATAGCTAAAGGATCTTAAAGAGATTGAATTGATTTTTCTAGGTTAACCTCAATGACAAAAGCAGATGCTTATTCCATTCCAACTATCAATACACTACTGGAAAATAGTATTTTCAAAACTACGTTTCGGTGACTGTTTAAGGTAAGCCTACCTTCGCATTTCGGTAGCACCGGATATTACACAAATGACAGTAATTATCAAACGTTTTGAATCATTTGAATATCTTTAGATAACGTTTGGTCTCGTGTGCACTTCCCAAATGTATTAGAGATTCTTTGCGACAATATGGAATACTGCAGGTTTTATTCATAAATTAATGATCTTCCATCATGATCAAGACTTTCACCTTGGATGTTTTACGAATGCTTTATCCCACTTGTCAGAACCTAAGCTGGCTAACTCTATTGGAAAAACTTCATCACATAATACTATTCTGGAATCTTTGAAAATAATAAATGTTTTCAAATATTAACGCGTTTCTTTAATAAATATAAAAAATGCTTATATTTGTTATGCATACATTGGAAAGAACAATAGTATTAAGCGAAAACTCTGCAATCTCTTTGTCATCTGATGGTCAGAAATAGCTTCTTCAGATGGCGAATGCCTTAGAAAGTAACTTCATGCAAAAACACTGAATTTAGTTAATATTTTATACACAAAATAATGTTTCGGGATTTGTGATTGACTCAAAATTTAAACAAGAGATACATGGAGTTTGGAAGCCAAAAAGAATTAATTACGTAGGAAATCAAGCCTAACAGATAAAGTTGTCAGAATAATAGTGTAAACAGTTTAAAAGTTCAACCCGGTTGTCCTAATCTTATCGAGTATACTAGTAACTTAATAGGAGCGCATCTGACATACGATAATAATTCATTAAATGAATAAACTTTAACGCATTGACTTGGGCAAGTTATCACTCATGATCTTGTTATTTGAATGTGAGTGATTAATATAAATTTAGTAGTATATGCGTGCATTTAATTTGGTCTATGATTCCTTAAATATATTAGATTGCTAGTTGTGTGAAATATTTACTGCTTTGATTTTTATTTGCTTGTTGATAAGTCCTTTTTTATACTACATATTTTGTTTATGTAGCAAAGATTCATCTTTTCACATCGACGTTCTTAAAAGTTTTGGTTGACTCTCTTCGGTACCAGTTTCTTCTAACGTTAGTAACATTTGCAGATGTATGTGTGTTGGTGTTACCGCGCTGTTATTTCTTGATAACCTAATGATAATCATTAAATATTTACTCTTTATCGTTAACATTGATTCAGTTCTATGTAAAGGTTTAAAATGTTGCTGGTAACTAAATGAACGTTAAGTTCACAATGTGAGTATGCGTATTTTATACAAAGCAAAAAATATAAGTAAATGCCTAAATCTTTCAAGCGAATAAAGCGTATAACACCAAATATATGGATAAATTGGAAAATTCTACCGTCAATGGTTTTTCTATATGACAGGAAGGTAAAGTGGAAATATAGAACGAAATTTGTATAGGGAAACTACTCTCCATGAAAAGCGATGAATCCACATTTAAGGGAAACGAATGAGTGTCGTTATAATAGAGCTCATATATGTTCTATAAAAGGAGATATTAAAATTTTCGCAAAATTTGAAACCAAGATTTCAATGGTTCACCAATAGTTGCAAACATTTTGCATAATATTGAGATTTCGTTTAAATAAATATAGCAAGTATGATGCGTCGAATAATAACAATAAATCGTATTTTTGACAAGTTAAACGGATTAAATGTTTTGTAAATTTAAATCAAGGTTGCGATCTTGAAATAAACTCCTATTCCATATACATATGTCATTAAAAAATAAAAATCATATAAAAAGGCAATTTATCTAGTAGAACGGTTTCGTCATTATTAGGACATATTCAAGTACTGTCCAGAATTTGCGACTGTAGAGGCTCCAGCCCTGTTAGCTAATGAGAGCCTCGTACAAGCCAAGTCAGATCCAGTTTTAGTGTGCCTATAGGAGTGTCTGATAAGATGGTATTCTCCTCCATATCTGCTAAGGTCATGCCTACAAGACCTTGAGCTAAATTATCAGTGTGCCTCCATGTTAATCACACTTAAATATATATTTTATTAAAATAGTACTAGACGAAGGACTGTGTACATCTTACGCAACACTGCGCCCAAGTATATTACCTGGAAAGAGATTAGACGCGAAAAACAGAATTATTTAAATTATTTGTTCCCGAACGATACCAAAATGCAAAAGTAAAAACTAAAATTCGTTTTAAAGGCTTATACTGCGAATCTCCAAATTTGTAAAACCAATCTCTGTTAGTTTCAAGCAGTTTTAATTGAAATTTCTTGAAATGCAATTTTAATTGTAATTAATAGGGTTTTGTTTAATGAAAAGGCACACCCGCGGGCAATACGTCGGTAAATTGCAGTAAATTTATGTGGCTTAACGCTCAAAGCCCGGATTTATATATTATATGTGTTTATCCCTTTGTTCCTGACTATCAACCACTCTGCCAAGGCATTCTGGATTTATATATTTTGTGCAATTTTTCATTCACTCGAAACAATCTATCCTACTGAGACATTCTGGATTTATTTGTTGTGTTTTTTGTAACTAGTCTTATACCGAGATAGTAACTTGTGTTGGCAATATTGATAACTCTCAAAACCTAGCATACAGTGGAGTATTATGATAACTCTCAATACCTAGCATGCAGTGGATTATTATGATAACTATCAAAACCTAGCATACAGTGGACTATTATGATAACGCTCAAATCCTGGTATACAGAGGATTATTATGATAACACTCAAAACATAGCATACAGTGGATTATTTTGATAACACTCAAAAACCTGGATTTACATTTTGTGCTTATTGTGACTACTTTTATACAATTGTTATCTTTGATTTGCAATATTTTATTCAATAAAGGAATAACATTTCTACTGAGTTTTCCCACATTACCCTTCGGAAAAAAGGCCAGGGATTAATCATGAACGCGGATAATAATAACAGCTACCAGGCATAAGTAGGAAGGCACAACCTCACTAAATAGACAACTTTCCCGCAGAACCTCTTATATTAACTACAAAACTTCCTACAAAATGACAAATGAAACTCGCCAGAGAAATAATGACATAATGAATTAATGAATTAATTATTTAATGAATCAATGAATAAATTTATCTATGAATTAACAAATTAGTCAATTAATAAATTAGTGAGTTAATAATTTAATGAATTAATGAATTAATTAATTTATGAATTAATGAATTACTGAATTAAAAATTTAATGAATAAATTGTTTAACGAATTAATTAATTAATGATTTAGTGACTTCATGAATTAATGAATTAATGAATTAATGAATTAATGAATTAATGAATTAATGAATTAATGAATTAATCGAATTAATGAATTAATGATATTTAATGAATAAATAAATAAATAATAAAATAATAATAATAATAATAATAATAATTAATAATACATTTATTTAAAGAATTAAAATTTTATTAATTTAATGAATTATTGAATTAATGAATTAATGATTTAATGAATTAATGAATTTATGAATTAATGAATTAGTGAATTAATGTATTATGAATTAATGAATTAATGAATTAATGAGTTGATGAATTAATGAATTAATGAATTAATCAATTACTGAATTAATGAATTAATGAATTAATGAATTAATGAATTAATGAATTAATGAATTAATGAATTAATGAATTAATGAAAAATTGATTTAATGACATAATAAACTAATCAATTTGTATATAAAAGAAATTATAAATTATAAATTTAGTTAATTTTTGAAATAATGGATGAATCAATTAACGAATTAATTTTTAAATGTAATAAGAATTAAATGATTAATGAATCAATTAACAATTGAAATAAAGAAATATTAAATTGAATTATTGAATTAATGAATTAATCAATGAATTAATGAAATAATGATATAATGATTTAGTGCATTAATGAATTAAAGAATTAATGAATAATTGAATTAATGAATTAATGAATAATTGATTTAATGAATTAATGAATTAATGAATTAATGAACTTAAGTATCCATGCATTAAAGAATTAATCAATTAATCAATTAATGATTTAATGAATTAATAATTAAATGAATCAATGAATTAACGAGATAAAGTATTAAAGTTATTTTATTTTTCGAAAATTTACAAAATTTACAATCAATTGCCAAAGGGGCTTAGAGAAACGCCTCCATCTAAGATGTCCTTTAAATTTTTATGTACTGAACTAGGAAAAATCTACAATCCTGCTGATATTTTTAATTTCGATTATGAAAATAATTTCTCATGGTTAAATAAAAGACAAGGATAATTGTGATCAGCAACATACCTTCTTGATATTTTTATTTTCATGTTCTGTTTTATTGAAATTTGAATGTTATGCAGTATATCATCATGTAAGTCAACAATACATACAATCAATTGCTAGTCATGGTTCTCATTTTTGCATAATGTTACACTCGAATTATACATTAATTTTTCCTATTTCGACGATGAATCTATTTCCCTTTACAGCCGAACTTTCTGATGTTGATATATTATACAATACAACTAGTGAGATTTACTTATCTATATGAGACATATTGCACATATTTATGCGATGTGATATCTTTTAATATTGTACATTTTCCAATATTATTGCATATTTGATGGAACATGTGTGGTTTGAATCCAAAGAAAGATATTCTATTTTAATCTATTCTAAAAAGAATTAACAAATTAATGAATTAATGAATTAATGAATTAATTAATTAAAGATTTAATGAATTAATGAATTAATGAATTAATGAATTAATGAATTAATAAATAAATAAATAAATGAATTAATGAATTAATGAAATAACGAATTAATGAATTAAATTATAAATGAATTAATGAATTAATGAATTAATGAATCAATATATTAATGAATTAATGAGTTAATGAATTAATATTTTAATGTATTTATGAATTAATGAATTAATGAATTAATGAATTAATGAATTAATGAATTTATGATTTAATGAATTATTGAATTAAATAATTAATGAATTAATGAATTATTTAACATAATACTGCAAAAGTAAAAACGCAAAATTGTATTAAAAGCTTATATTGTGAAGATCCAAATTTGTAAAACCGAGAAGAGAAATGAAACGAAAAATGAAAATCGCTAGAGAATTTGTGATATAATGAATAAATGAATTAATGATTTAATGAATCATTGAATTAATGTATCCATGAATTAATGAATTAATCAATTAAAGATTTAGTGGGTTTGTAAACTAATGAATTAATGAATCAATGAATTAATGAATTAAAGAATTAATGAATTTATGTATTAAATCATTCATGATTTAATGAACTACAGAGTTAAGAATTAAATGAATGAATAATTTAACGAATTAATTGTATAATTAATTAATGAATTATTGAATTAATGAAACAATGAATTAATGAATTATTGAATAAATGAATTTATGAGTTAATGAATTAATGAATTAATGAATTAAGTGAATTAATGAATTAATGAATTAATGAATTAATGAATTAATGAATTAATGAATTAATGAATTAATGAATTAATGAATTAATGTATTAATAAATTAATTAATTAACGAATTAATGAATTATTAATAGTTAATAAATTAAAGAATTAATGAAATATTAAATTAATAAATTAATGAATAAATGGATAAATGAATTAATGAATTAATGAATTAATAAATTAATGAATTAAGGAATTAATGAATTAATGAATTAATGAATTAATGAATTAAAGAATTAATGAATTTGTAAGAGTATTTGTAATTATAGTAATAGCTTTTGCGGGGTAGCTGTCTATTTAGTAATGATTTTCTACATTTTCATGGTGGCTCTTATCCCCACCCGTTCCATGATCAGTCCCTAGCATTTTTCCGAAGGGTGAAGTAAGAAGATTCATCCGTTTTCAGACGTTTATTGCAGTTTATGTAGCAAAAATGAATCAAGTCACAGTTAAACAAAATGGACCGTGCTCTAGACGGCAATAAAATGATATATTGTCAACACCATTAAATGTCTTATACGCAAGAAATTATCAGGAACACAATCGTCTGAATCGTGATGAATTCATGTAAATAATTGAAAAAATACGATGATATAAATCCAGACTGATTAGCTATTTAGTTTAGAGTCACTGGTAAATATTGTCACGGATAATTGATGGATAAAAATTGTGTAAAAACAATCTTAAAAAGCATCAAAAATAATTATTCCTCTCTTTGCTAGGTTTTGAATGTTTGAATTATAATAATCCATTGAACTATGGAGTTTATAACAACATATTGAGATACACCTGGGGTTTGCATGCGTATGATCATGACTGAAATGTTAGTAGTTGTTAAGAATGTGGTTAATACAAAAAAGTCAAGAAATCCATTGTTTGATCACAAAGGCACTATAATCCACCGCATGTTATCTGCGTATTGCGCGCGGGTGTGTATATTTATTAAAGAAAACCCTATTAATTACAATTAAATTTGCAGTTCACGAAATCTCAATTAAAACTGCTTGAAACTAACAGAGATTGTTGCTAAAATCACAGTTAAGAGAAATATTGTGTAAAAACCGAGTTAGACTATTTGACCTTAAAGAGAACTATATTTGTCAAAATTGAACATCGTCGGGTTGTAACGCTGAACCGCGTGTTACAAATTATTTAAATAATAATGATAATAAAAATAATAAATTTATTTGGCAACAAAATCCAACAGACCCAAAAATTGAAATGACGAGGCACAAAGTAGGCTATTTAACGTTGAATGTAATTGTGAATAGCAAAGTATATAATCATAGGGAAGGAGGGAGTTGAGAAAGAGAAGTCCTATCATCAACTTCGTAATAAATCGTTCTGATGGAATGGAGATACCATTGGACTAGGAAGAATCGACTAGATAAAAGCGTCTGTACGCCAGTGTCGCGTGCAGGGATCCTTGACTTTAGCTGAGCGAGGTTGCGGCTGATAGAAGGCGTGGAGGAACCAGAGTCCGATGAATACTAGATGGTCCAGTAGGCTTCTTGAGTTGCCGTTTGTTTGCTGAAACAAAAAGAAGAGATTTAGTAGAGCAGATTGTGGAATAGCAATCAATATTTGTATGCGGTCGAATGAAAACGAGAATAGAAATAGTATCGGTGAGTCCTTATTAGAGTTTGAGAGCCAGAGGCGAATGGTTGAAAGGAGGGCTATCCAGAAGAGATTTCACGCTCCAAAACTGGATAATAGCCTAGTAATAAAAAGAAGTGTTATGGGTTAAGGAGGAACCAGTTTCGCTTCCAGTCAGATGTCTCGCCTAGGAATTTGTTAAAGAAGTGATTGTGAGCCACCTTTCCAAATTCGTGATAGGATAGGATCTTTGTTTCTGCGGGAACATCGTTGAATACACTTGTGGCCTTGGAAAAGAGATAGATTTTATTTAAAAAAATGGAAATGTGGTTAAATTGTATTAAAGAGTTGCTATGGTGTGTAGCATAGTGGTGATTTGAATGAATTAATGAATTAATGAATTATGGAATGATTGAATTAATGAATTAATACATTAATTAATTAATGAATTTGTGAATTAGTGAATAAATAAATTAAATAATCCATGGATTAATGAAGTAATGGTTTAATCAATTAATGAATTAATGAGTTAATCTTTTGATGCATTTAGTAATTAATGAATAACTGAGATAAAGATTAAATGCATAACTTATTTAATAAATTAGTCAATTAATGAATTAATTAATTAATTAATTAATTAATAAATTAAAATTTAATAAATTAATGAATTAATGAGTTAATGTATTAATGAATTTGTGGATTATTGAATTCTTGGATTTAAAATTTTAAAAAATTATTTTTTTTTAATGAATTAATGAATTAATGAATTAATGAATTATAGGATTAATGAATTAATTAATTAATGAATTAATGAATAAATGAATTAATGAATTAATGGATTCATGAATTAGTGAATTAATGAATTAATGAATTGATGGATTAATGAATTAATGAATTAATGAATTAATGAATTAAACTATCCATGAATTTATGAATTGATCAATTAATGATTTATGAATTAAAAATTTAATGATTTGATGAATTAAAGAGTTAATGTATGAAAGCATTTATTGATTATTGAATTACTGAGTTAAAAATAAATGCATTACTTAGTTAATGAATTAACGAATTAATGAATTAATGAATTAATGAATTAATGAATTAATGAATTAATGAATTAATGTATTAAAGAATTAATGAATTAATGAATAATTGAAATAATGAATTAATGAATTAATGAATTAATGAATTAATAAATTAATGAATTAATGAATTAATCAATAAATAAATTGATGAACTAATGAATTAATGAAATAACGAATTAATTAATTAATAATAATAATAATAATACATTTATTTGGCATCAAAGGCCAACTGGCCCGACCATTGAGATAACAAATCAAGGGTAGGATATGTGGAGGTGAGTGGAATTGTGACTAGCAAAGTATTTGATGGCAGGGGGGTTTGGGAAGGGAAATGTTATAAAAACGTCAAGATAGCTCAATCTGGTGAAAAATAAATAAGAACAAAATTCCATTTGACTAGACAAGATCAATTGGAGAAAGTCCATGAATTGTCAGAGCTTCTAGGTAAAAGTGAGTTCGAAAATAAAGATAATAAAGATGGCGGATCGTAGGCAGACATCGGTCGATGGAGTCCATTGTCGTGGAGATTCAGTTGATGGAGCATAGCCAGGACATGGATGGAATCAGTCGGATTGAAGACGAGCTTCTTGCACGGGTCGCAGGCATCCGTAGAACGAAGTTGTGATTGAAGGAAGGCCAGGGAAAGTCGATGTCCTGTTGGGTTATCGGTCCTCCGCTGAAACAAGAAAGAAAAGAATTGGATGAGGAAAACATAGTAAGGTATCCACCACGTGGATATGATGGGGTCGCGAATGGGTTGAGAAGAGGTATCAGTGAGTCAAGAAGAAGGGATGAAGACCAAGGAGGTAAAGTGGAAGATTAGAGAAGTTAAAGAGAATAGCCTGGGGAGAAGTAAAAGTTATGGATTGAGAAGGAACCAGTTTCGTTTCCAATCGGTGGTATCGCAAAGAAGTTTGTTGAAGAAGTACTGATGGGCTGCCTTTTTGAATTCGTGCTGGGATAGGAGCTTTATATCTGTGGGAAGAGCGTTGAAAACATTAGTGGCTTTGGAGAAGAGATATACTATTTTAAATATGGTGGGGGTATGGTTAGCTTGGATAGAAGAGTTACTAGAACGTGTGGCGTAGTGGTGACTTGGGTGGGCAAAGTTGGAGAGTGGTAGGGAAGTTGAGATCTTATGGATAAAAGAAATGACTCGAAGGTGACGTGTAAACCAAAGCAGAAGAAGGATAGCCAGAAGTAGGCGTTCCCTATAATTTTGGCATTTCGGGAAGACTGACTTAAGAAATCTGGAGGATACCTGTTCAATAGTATACGAGGAGGCGAGGGTGAGAGGACAGTAGAATTCGCTGGCGTAAGAAATGAGGGGCAGAACGTAGACCTTGAATAATGTGAGTTGGAGAGTGGGGTTGTTAGTCTTAAAACAGATCAGACGGGCCCATTTGAAGAGTTTGGAAGTAGTGTGTGTAAGGTGTGGGGAGAAGTCTAGGGACTTAGAGAAATGAATGCCGAGATGTTTGGCCGAATCTATTATTTCTATGTCGACGGGGTAGTTGGCAACCGGGATAGAGCAGAATGGATCAGACGAGAGTCTCATTAAGCGAGTTTTGGTGGGATTTAGTTTGAGACCGATTCTGCTGAGTTGTAAGTGGAGCGAAGATATGAGCTCCGATATAAGGGGTGAGGAAGGGTTGGATGTTGTGGGGTTGCTGAATACGATAACCATGCCATCCGCATATTTGAACAGCTTGAAAAGATTGTCTTCAACCTGTATGTGTGCGAGTGTAAGGTTGAAGTGAATGGGACCAAGTACGGAGCCCTGGGGAACACCGGATCGGACATGGGTTGGCCTCGAGTGACTACTGCCAACTTTTGCTGTCGCATATCGGTTTCGAAGATAATAACTGATAAGATTGAGAACGTTGCCGCAGATACCGCTTCTTATTAAGGCAGATTCGATTGCTGAAAATGACAGCGAGTCAAAAGCCTTTGATATATCTAGGAATAGGAGGGTGCACTGAAGCCCTTTAGAGAAAGAAGAGTAGCAGTGATCGAGAACACTAACTAAGTTGGTGGAAGATGAGCGGCCGTTCAGAAATCCATGTTGATCATCAAGGAGGTGGAAGTTAACATGAGACTTAATGAAAGGGTAGATTAGGTTGTATAAGATCCGGTCGAAGATTTTGGTGAAAGAAGGTACGATAGTAATGGGGCGGAGATCTTTAAATGATGAGATCGAGGAAGTGCCATTTTTGGGGATAGGAGAGATCGTCGAGCAAAGCCAGTCCGGGGGAAGATAGGTGGTTTCGAGACAATGATTAATAACATCTGCAATTAGAGAGAAGACGTTCCAGCCAAGCAGAGAAATCATGCTGACCGAGACACCGTATTGATCAAATTGGTGTTTAGATTTAATGTCTTTAACTGCTTTGGCGACGGATGCCGGAGAGACGTAGAACCAGCGTAGGTTCTCGGCGTCTCCGTTGTCTAACATCTCAACAGGTGGAGTGGGAGTGGAAAAGGAGTCGAGAAGGTGAGTCAGATAATCATTGGCGAAGCAGAGATCGCCTGACTGAGAGAAGTTGATAAACGAGGTTTTGGGCTTTTGCAGCAATTGGTGTTTGATGATGGCGAACTTTGCCCGGGGATTAGGAGCTGAGCGGATGCGTTTTTCGATGTGGAGCGCTTGTTTGTTGATAGTCTGTTTAATGAGCCCATCAATGCGTCTCAGAGCGAGGGCGCGAGCAAGTGACGATGTGCGTAGGCGAGAGTTGCGTGCAAGGTTGTCACGTGCCTTAAACAGAGCGTTCAACTTATTCGTCGAGTATACTTGTTGAATAGAGGTGGCGGAGTTATAGTGGGAGGATAGGATGTTATGGACTTCGGAAAAGCACGAGGAGAGATTGTTTGGGAGAAAGAGGTCCCTCCAGTTAACTGTGTCACAGAGTCGGCGGAACTCTTCCCAGTTGGTGAATCGTCTGAAAGATTGGGTGTCTTCTCGAGGGGTGAAGGATAAGAGAGGTAAGAGGAAGGATACCTGACAGTGATCAAGGTTGGGGAAGATTTCCCGAGAGCGAACATCGGTCACCTCGTTATTGGAGAGTACACAATCCAGTTGGTTGTTCCCTCGGGTAGGAAAATGCACGAATTGGTGTAGCAGGTTATCCGCGAAGAGTCGAAGCAGTGGGTGACTTTCGGAAGCTAGATTATGCCAGTTAGTCATGGGGAGGTTGAGATCACCCACAACGACGTACCGATCAGAGTGTAAAGAGAAAAAAGTGGAAAGGAGTTGGGCCCCGCGAGTGTCGTCGATGAGTGAGATATTAGGGGGTCTGTAGACAACGCAGGTAGATATGCTTTGGTTAAGGATTTGTAGCTGAAACGAGAAAAATTCCAAACCTTGAGAGTTTGATGTCGACAAGCGTTTGGGCATAAGAAGGGATCGGACATAGGCAGCTAGTCCGCCTCCACGACCGACAGTTCTGTCGCTACGAAGGAACGTGTATCCATGAATGAGGAAAAGATCATCACAGTGGATGGAAGGGGACAGCCAAGTCTCAACAAGAACGCATATGTCAATCTCGTTAGAGGACAGAAAGGCTCGTAGTTGATTAATTTTAGGCGTAAGTGACCTGCAGTTGATGAGGATTGCTGAGAGCGCTTTGAGAGAGGGATGGTTAGATCGGGGAGGAGAAGCGTGCGGGGGCTTTCCGCTGGCGGGTGGAGCGAGATCTAGGGCTGATGAGGGTGACAGACCGCTCGTTGACAAGGATAGAGTGGTCAGCGTCGATTTGGATTTCTGTTGTCCCGCGTTTATCAGGTGGGTGAGGCAGTTGTAGGGTTTGAAAGCAAGAGGGGGGCGAGATATCTGGGTTCGAGGGGGCACTCGGAAGGTGCGTTGAGGGGGCGAGCAGGGACGGAGAAAGATCAGGAGCTGGGGCGGAACTGTCCAGGGTGGGGACGATGATGGATTCAGTAGGGGGAGATGAAGTTGATGGGGCTGGGTCGAAGTTTTGCTTGGCCTTAGTAGACTTACGTTTTTTCGGTTTCTGGGTCATAGCATCTGTCACAAAGGTAACTTGTCGAGGGGATGTGGACCTGGCGGACGAGTTTGGGAGAGAAGATGCGTTATTAGGAGGCTTAGCGCGGCGTGGTCGGCCACGACGACGTGGTAAAGCTTGAGATAGTGGGGGGGACTGGTTGCGGAGTAAGGGCTAAAGGTGAGGAAGGCCTTCAAATCGGGAAGGTGTGAGTGGGGGTGGACTGGAGGAAGGTGCGTCACCAAGGAGTCCGCCGTGAACTGAACGGCTTTTCTTTGGATTGCTCCAGCCCGGAAAGGCGTGATGAGCTGGAGGAGGGGTGGTGTCCGGTGTGTGAGTTTGTGCTTTCTCTAGAGTCCTCTGTAGCAGAGTGTAGTCTCGTTTGAGTTTGACTTGTCCGGATGTTAAGATGGGCGAATGTAATTTGAGATGACAAACCCATCGTCAGACAGTCTTTTGTGCGAAGAGAGAATGAAGGCTCGACCCTTTCCCGAGGAGATCTCTTTAAGGTGGCTAAAGTTTTCCCCTATTTGACTGATGAGATCTGAGGCCAGATCGTTCTTTGAGAGTGGGGAGCGCGGAGACCAAAGAAAGAGGTTTCGCTTGTTGTGGTTTCGCAGGGCAACCTCCCTGGCTACCCCATTCAGTAACGCATCCGCTTAACGCAACAAATGGGGCTGAACGGAGGAGACTGAAAGGTTGCCAGTCAGTGCTCCAAGTAATCCTGTGATATCCGCCATTTGCTGTTGGAGATCAGAAATATTGGAGATAATCTTTTGGGTGAGGAACGGGGAGATGGGGGCTGGCGACGAAAGTTGGTTCATGATGGAGTTAGATAGAAGAGTAGAATTATTATTGATTACGGTAAAAGAGAGGAAAAGAAAGAGTATTGATGAGCGAAAAAGGATAGGTATTAAAATGTATAAATAAGCGGAAAAATCGGGTGGGCTAGAAATAGATCCTTGATAACTGTAGGTAGATTCCAAAAAAAATGTGTAGGTAGATTCCTGGAGTATCCTGGAGAAGAAATCAGACAAGAAATCCCGAGAATCTGAAAAATAAAACAAAATAAAACCCGATATCCTTCGAAAGTAGAGAAAAATGTTGAAAACCACAAGCACGCTCTCTCCGGTCGTTGCGTTCCACCCGACAATGTTTTAAAGCATTTATGGAATATTGAATTCTTGGATTTAAAATTAAAATAATTTATTTTTTTGATGAATTAATGAATTAATGAATTAATGAATTAATGAATTAATGAATTAAGAAATTATTTAATATAATACCACTTCTGTATAAATTAAATTATGAAAATGACAAAACTCCCCAAGGATTGCTGTACAAATTTAATTAACTCAACGATCTTTGAGCATTTTTTCTTGTATTTATCTAGCTGATTCCAATTTCGTCTAAAATTTTAAAAATGCGTTTATTTCATTATTTTTAATATATCATATGAGGTATGAATCCAAGTAAATAATTTAAGTCTATTCTAAAACTCCAATGTTCACAATAACTTTAAATGACATTGCTTTTCTGCGTTTGAGGTAAGAATTTTACTATAATAGATTTCTTTGTAATGCCTAACTAGTTCTTAATGGAAAGTCGCCCATAAGGTTAACATTATATAACTCGTTTGTTCTAATATTAAATTGCATAATCAACTGAAAACTCAAACTTGATGCAGATAATACTTCAGCATTTCATGAAAACTTTTCCTTCTTTACTTTATCTGTCTGAGAAAATCTTCAGATTACCTTGACAATTCTAATGCTTCCATCTATTTTTCGCTTTATCTGACCATGTAATTATTATCGCTCAGATTTTGTTCCAAAATATTTTTTTGATTTTAATATTTATTCTCTCATACGCAAGATGCAGTACAAGCTAACATATCTGACTCTTATGAGGGGCTTTGACCTTATTGGGTAGAGAGAGCGTTAAAATATTTTTCTTAGAAATTTAAAATATTTTTTATATAAAATTAATTAATTACTATTACTATAA
Organism: Eudiplozoon nipponicum; assembly: GCA_029291075.1. Taxonomy (NCBI): domain Eukaryota; kingdom Metazoa; phylum Platyhelminthes; class Monogenea; order Mazocraeidea; family Diplozoidae; genus Eudiplozoon; species Eudiplozoon nipponicum. Next base: position 29,534 of record JAQBSW010004455.1, on the reverse strand, counting down.
TGGTTATTTTGTTTATTCAGTTGTATTTTCTCAATGTTACATTGTAGTTTTTTATTTTATTGCATTATTGACCTACGTAAGTACTGAAATTCTATCTTCTATGTAAAGTCAGACTTGCATTCTAAATTACAATGGCAATAATTGTTGTGCCCATCTATATTGGTAGGGTGGTTCACGCGGGTTCCCTTGGTATGTACAATAATAATAATAATAATAATAATAATAATACTAATAATAATAATACACACACACAATACATTTATTTAGCATCAAAGGCCAACTGGCCCAACCATTGAAATAGCAAATCAAGGGTAGGATATGTGGAGGTGACTGGAATTGTGACTAGCAAACTATTTAATAGCAGGGGGACGGGTTGGGGAAGGGAAAAGTTATCATTAACATCAAGATAGTTCAATCTGGTGAAGAATAAATAAAAACGAAGTTCCATTTGACTAGACAAGATCAATTGGAGATAGTCCATGAAGTGTCAGAGCTTCTAGGTGAATGTGAGATCGAAAAAGATGGCGGACCGGAGGTAGACGTCGACCGATGGAGTCCATTGTCGTGGAGATTGAGTTGATGGAGCATAGCATGGACGTGGATGGAATCAGCCGGATTGAAGCGAGCGAGTCTTGCAGGGGTCGCAGGCATCCGTAGAACGAGGTTGTGATTGAAGGAAGACCAGGAGGAGTCGATGTCCGAAGCGAACCGTTGGTGGATCGGTAGGGCTGTTGGGTTTCCGGTCCTCCGCTGAAACAAGGAAGAAAAGAATTGGATGAGCAAAACGTAATGAAGTATCCACAAGTGGATATGATGGGGTCAGGAATGGGCTGAGAAGTGGTATCAGTGACTCTAGAAGAAAAGATTAAGACCAGCGAGGTAAAGTGGAAAATTAGAAGACTGCCTGAGGGATTTCGCCCTCCGAAGTTAGTAAATAGAATAGCCTGGGGTGAAGTAAATGTTATGAATTGATAAGGAACCAGTTTAGTTTCCAATCGGTCGTATCACAAAGAAGTTTGTTGAAGAAGTACTGATGGGCTGCCTTTCTGAATTTGTGCTGGGGTAGGAGCTTTATGTCTTTGGGAAGAGCGTTGAAGACATTAGTGGATTTGGAGAAGAGATAGATTTTTTTAAATATGGTGGGGGTATGGTTAGCTTGGATAGAAGAGATACTAGAACGTGTGGCGTAGTGGTGACTTGGGTGGGCAAAGTTGGAGAGTGGTAAGCAAGTTGTGATCTTATGGATAAAAGAAATGACTCGAAGGTGACGGGTGAATCAAAGCGGAAGAAGGTTTGCCAGGAGTAGGTGTTCCCTATAGTTTTGGCATTTCGGGAAGACTCGCTTTAGAAATCTGGAGGATACCTGTTCAATAGTATAGGAGGAGGCCAGGGTGAGAGGACAGTAGAATTCGCTGGCGTAGGAAATGAAGGGCAGAACGTAGACCTTGAATAACGTGAGTTGGAGAGTGGGATTGTTAGTCTTAAAACAGATCAGACGGGCCTATTTGAAGAGTTTGGAAGTAGTGTGTGTAAGGTGTAGGGAGAAGTTTAGGCATTTTGAGAAATGAATGCCAAGATGTTTGGCCGAATCTATTATTTCTATATCGAGGGGGTAGATGGCAACCGAGATAGAGCAGAATGTATCAGAGGAGAGTTTCATTAGGCGAGTTTTGGTGGTATTTAGTTTGAGGCAAATTCTACTGACCTGCGAGTGGAGCGAGGATAGGAATTCCGATGTAAGGGGTAAGGAGGGGTTGGATGCTGTGGGGTTGCTGAATACGATAACCATGTCATCCGCATATTTAAACAGCTTGAAAAGGTTGTCTTCAACCTGTATTTGCGCAAGCATAAGGTTTAAGAGAATGGGACCAAGTATGGAGCCCTGGGGAACATCGGATTGGATATGGGCTGGCCTCGAGTGACTACTGCCAACTTTTAATGTCGCATATCGGTTTCGGAGATAGTAACTGATTAGATTGAGAACGTTGCCGCAGATACCGCTTCTCAGTAAGGCGGATTCAATTGCTGAAAATGACAGCGAGTCAAAAGCCTTGGACATATCTAGGAATAGGAGAGTGCACTGAAGCCCTTTAGAGAAGGAGGAGTAGCAATGATCGGGAACACTAACTAAGTTGGTGGAAGACGAGCGGCCATTCAAAAAGCGATGTTGATCATCGAGGAGATAGAAGTTTACATGAGACTTAATGAAGGGGTAGATTAGGTTGTATAAGATCCCGTTGAAGGTTTTGGTGAAAGTAATGGGGCTGAGATCTTTAAATGATGAGATCGAAGAAGTGTCATTTTTAGGGATAGGAGAGATCGTCGAATTAAGCCAGTCCGGGGGAAGATAGATGGTTTCGAGACAATGATTAATAACATCTGCAATCAGAGAGAAGACGTTCCAGCCTAGAAGGGCAATCATACTGACCGAGACACCATATTGATCAAATTGGTGTTTAGATTTAATGTCTTTAATTGCTTGGGCGACGGAAGCCGGAGAGACGTAGAACCAGCGTAGGTTCTCGGTGTCTCCGTTGTCTAACATCTCGACAGGCGGAGTGGGAGTGGAAAAGGAGTCGAGGAGGTAAGTCAGATAATCGTTGGCGAAGCAGGAGTCGTCTGACTGAGAGAAGTTAATATACGAGGTTTTGGGCTTTTGCAGCAATTGGTGTTTGATGATGGCAAATTTTGCCCGGGGGTTAGGAGCTGAGCGGATGCGTCTTTCGATGTGGAGCGCTTGTTTGTTGATAGCCTGTTTAATGTGCCCATCGATGCGTCTCAGAGCGAGGGCGCGGGCAAGTGACGATGTGCGTAGACGAGAGTTGCGTGCCTTAAACAGAGTTTCAACTTATTCGTCGAGTATACGTGTTGAATAGAGGTGGCGGAGTTACAGTGGAAGGATAAGATGTTATGGACTTTGGAAAAGCACGAGGAGAGATTGTTTGGGAGAAAGAGGTCTCTCCAGTTAACAGCGTCACAGAGTCGGCGGAACTCTTCCCAGTTGGTGAATCGCCTGAACGATTGGGTGTCTTCTCGAGGGGTGGAGGATAAGAGAGGTAAGAGGAAGGATACCTGACAGTGATCAAGATTAGGGAAGATCTCCCGAGAGTGAACATCGGTCACCTCATTATTGGAGAGTACACAATCCAGTTGGTTGTTCCCTCGGGTAGGAAAATGCACGAATTGGTGTAACAGGTTGTCCGCGAAGAGTCGAAGCAGTGGGTGACTTTCCGAAGCTAGATTATGCCAATTAGCCATGGGGAGGTTGAGATCACCCACAACGACGTACCGATCGGAGTGTAAAGAGAAAAAAGTAGATAGAAGTTGGGCCCCGCGAGAGTCGTCGATGAGTGAGATATTAAGGGGTCTGTAGACAACACAGGTAGATATGCTTTGGTTATGGATTTGTAGCTCAAACGAGAAAAATTCCAATCCTTGAGAGTTTGATGTCGACAAGCGTTTGGGCATAAGAAGGGATCGGACATAGGCAGCTAGTCCGCCCCCACGACCGACAGTTCTGTCGCTACGAAGGAACGTGTATTCGTGAATGAGGAAAAGATCATCACAGTGGATGGAAGGGGACAACCAAGTCTCAACAAGAATGCATATGTCTATCTCGTTAGAGGATAGAAAAGCTCGTAGATGATTGATTTTTGGCGTAAGTGACCTGCAATTGATGAGAATTGCTGAGAGTGCTCTTAGAGAGGGATGATTAGATCGGAGAGGAGAAGCGTGCGGGGGCTTTCCGCTGGCGGGCGGGGCGAGATCTAGGGCTGATGAGGGTGACTGACCGCTCGTTGACGAGGATGGAGTGGTCAGCGTCGATCTGGATTTCTTTTGTCCCGCATTTGTCAGGTGGGTGAGGTAATTGGAGGGTTTGAAAGCAAAAGGGGGGCGAGATATCTGGGCTCGAGGGGCACTCTGAAATTGCGTTGATGGGGTGAGCAGGGACAGAGACTGATCAGGGGCTGAGGCGCAACAGTCCTGGGTAGGGTCGAAGAAGGTTTCAGTAGAGGGAGTTGAAGTTGATGGGGCTGGGTCGAAATCCCGTTTGGCCTTAGGCGACTTACGTTTATTCAGTTTCTGGGTCATAGCATCCGTCACAAAAGTAACTTGTCGTGAGGATGTGGACCTGGCGCACAAACTTGCGAGAGAAGTTGCGTGGTTTGGAGGCTTTGCGCGGCGTGGTCGGCCGCAACGACGTGGTAAATCTTGGGACTGGTTGCGGAGTATGGGCTAAAGGTGAAAGGAAGGCCTTTGAATCGGGGAGATATCAGCAGGGGTGGACTGGAGGAAGGGGCATTGCCAAGGATTCCGCCGTGAACTGAGCGGCTTTTCTTTGGATTGCTCTAGCCCGGAAAGGCGTGATGAGCTGGAGGAGAGGGGCGGGGGTGTCCGGTTGATGGGTTTGGGCTTTCTCTAAAGTCCTCTGTAGTAGCGTGTAATCTCGCTTTAGTTTGACTTTCCCGGATGCTAAGATGGGCGAGTGCAGTTTGAGATGACGAAGCTCACCGTCAGACAGTCTTTTGTGCGAAGAGAGAATAAAGGCTTGACCCTTTCCCGAGGAGATCTCTTTAAGGTAGCTAAAGTTATCCCCTATTTGACTGATGAGATCTGAGGCCAGATCGTCCTTTGAAAGTGGGGAGCGCGGAGACCATAAAAAGAGGTTTCTCTTGTTGCGATTTCGCAGGGCAACCTTCCTGGCTACCCCATTCAAAAACGCATCAGCTTGACGCAACAAATGGGGCTGAACGTTGGAGATTGACAGGTTGCCTGTCAGTGCTCCAAGTAATCCTGTGATGTCCGCCATTTGCTGTTGGAGGTCAGTAATATTGGAGATAAGCTTTTGGGTGAGGAACGGGGAGATGGGGGCTGGCGACGAAAGCTGGCTCATGGTGGAGTGAGATAGAAGAGCATATATAACGTAGATTATGATAGAAGAGAGGAAAAGAATGGGTATTGAAGAGAGAAAAAGAATGGGTATTAAAATGTCAATAATAAATGGGAAAATCGGGTGAGCTAGGAATAGATCCTTGATAACTGAAGGTAAATTCCAAAAAAATGTGTAGGTAGATTCCTGGTGTATCCTAGAGATGAAATCAGACAAAAAATCCCGAGAATCTGAAAATAAAAACAAAATGAAACCCAATGTCCTTCGAAATTAGAGAAAGTGTTGAAAACCGCAAGCACGCTCTCTCCGGTCGTTGCGTTCCACCCGACATATAAATGTATGTAATATCAGTGTATCTTCAGACGAGGTAAAATTATACCTAATTCTGCAGTCAAGTTGTTCATTTTTTCAGTCAATCCTTGAATCAACGTTTTCAACCCATCAGAAGCCATTTGTAAATATACCACATATGTTTTATTTTTATCAAGTATGGATAGTATTTTGTTTGTATAAAGAGCATCGATTTAGTAAAACAAATTTACATATATTAATTATTTTATGTTCACTTCAGCTCGAAGTCTGCTTCCATCATTGTGCTGACTGCTTCATCCTTATATGGGCACTTCTGCGAGGACTTTCCGTTGAATTAATGCCAGCCCTATATAGGACTCTTGGTTCGTTCTTAGTCTCAAAGGTGGCTATTGCTACATCTGCCCCCTCAGTAATCGGCATTGGCACCCTACTTAAACGATCAAGTGCGACAGCGAGTGGTCCATCGAGCATCTTAACAATAACGGTATGGTGTTCTGAGTCCACCTTGTACATGCGATACGGCCCATCATTGACAGCCTTAAGTGCCGTGGGGTCGACCGTCGCGAAAATGACATATTCGTTGACGCTTATGCGAGTGCGTGTCCTTGTCTTGCATAGCTTTGTCACTTTGTGGCGCCTACATATTTAGTTAACTGTTTAGTCGCTCCTAATTATCCGTTTTGATGCAGCACTCATGGGATCCTTTGATTACAGGTTCAACTTGTAATCTAATATGCCCTTCATAGAGCATGGTCGTTGGAACGAATCCTGCAGCTGTTGAGACTGTAAAGCGCATGGCTCACTTGACCAAATGTAATCTGTTTCTCCGCGTTCTAGGGCTCTCGTGGCACCAACATTTCCGTACCTATTTCATCGTCTGGTGTGCTCGCTCAGTCGTCGCTTTGGTCTGCGTGTAATAAGTGTCTGTGCGAGAATGCTTTGTGTCAAGGTCTTTGCAGCACTGATTAAATTCTCTCGACTCGAACTGTGCACCTTGGTCGGTAATAATAATTTGTGGTGCACAAAATCAACTGAGACATTATTCTTCTAAGCATGTCATAATATTTCTGTTGTGATTTTCTTCAGTGGTACAAACTCGACACATCGGGTAAAGTTATCGACAATGGAAAACACCTAGGACAACCAGCCACGAGCTACCGGCAGTGGGCCTACCTGGTTGATATACAGAAACTCGTTCCATGTAGAGGCATTGAGAGCAATCGGAGTGACATTTTCTTTTTTGTGACTTAATACTTTGGCATGTAATTCACTGCTGACAATAGCAACAAATTTCTTGGGACATGTCAGGCCAATATAATCGTGACTGCAATGTTTCAATGAGTCGCCCGGCGTCGGGATGTCCCAACGTTTCATGCAAAAAGGCCATCAATTCTGTTCTTATAGACTTCGGCACAAACCATAGCACTGATTGTCCTTCTTTCCATCCTTACAGTCTGTTTTGCAGGCTCAACGTTTTATATGGTGCGGACATCACTGTGCCGTTTTTTTAACTGATTGACTATTTCTTGGCATGTGGCATCCTTTCCCTGTTTTTCAGAGACTTTTATAAGTGGTAAACACGCACAGGGGAAATTCTGCTGAGCGCATCGACTGCCTCATTCTTGATCTCGTCTCTACGATGAATTGATACATTTTCTTCTTCCAGTTATTGAATGGCTTTGTGTACTCGTTTCTTCTCAATACTCAGTTATCTCCAATGTACTAGGGCTTTGTGGTCGGTAAAAACGTCTATATGCAAACCGATGACAAAATACCTAAACTTCCGTAACGCCCATTGTACGGCAACTAATTCCTCTTCTGTGACGGCATAATTCTGTTCCGCCTAAGTGTGCGACTTATATTTTGCGCAGGATGTCAGTCAGCTTGTAACACCGCTCCTATCCCAATATCTGACGCGTCTGTAACAATTGCCATATTATCTACCGGGAAAGTAAAATTAGTTGCGTCTATTAATTTCTGTTTGCATAAGATAAACGTTTCTCGAGCCTCCTCTATCCAACGAAACGGTATCTTTGCACTAGTTAACTTAGACAAGAGTTGCTGCGTAACCGCCATCCCTGCTAGATATTGTCTATGGAAGTTCACCATACCAATAAACTGGCGCAATTGTTTTCTAGAAGTAGGCACCGGATAATCCTTGATAGGTTGTATATTCGAATCTAGTGGCATACATCCTTCTACTGAGACTAAGTGAACCTGGAGCCGCACTTCACAACTTATTTGAACTTTTTCTGTATTAAAATGTAGTCGCCATTCTACAGCTTTGACCAATATCTTCTGCAGCCTAATACATAATTCGTGTTCAGTAGTGGCCCATATAATAACATCGTCTACGTAAGCTGTTGTAAAAGTTAAGTCAGACACGAAAGAATCCATAATTGTTTGGAACACTTTTTAAGACCAAATGGTACCCGGGTGAATTGGAAATGACATTGTGGTACCTGTACCACTAACTTCCTCTGGTCTTCGGGCCACACGCCTATTTGCAAAAAATCTTGTTTAATAACAAGCACGGAAATCCATTTACATTCCGTTAGCTGTGTGAACAGATCATGCAGAGCCGGCATAGGATAAGGGTCAGGTTTAATTACCGAGTTTAATTGCCGGAAATCAGTCGCCGGTCGGAGTGAACCATCCATTTTCGTAATGTAAACCGTTGGAGCTCGAAAAACAAATGAACATGATTCAAGAACGACGGCTTTTATCATTTCTTCGGTTGCTCGAGTCGCTGCTGCTAATTTGTTTGGGGGAGCACCATATAATTTTGGTGGTTTGTAATATTCATTTAGATCTAGCCATAGTTTAAACTGGTCGACCGTCGGCCCTGGGCTTTCGCTGCAACCAGGCAGTTGAAATATAATGTTATATTGTATTTGAAGATTCCTCCACCACGCAGACAGACAACTGGTCTCCTCTTGTACCTTAGGGGTACTTATAGACTATTTATTTTTTGCTTTCCGGACTTGATATGTATATACACTTATTTTGACAGTCTATCGTCTTAACCCATTTTCTAATGTAATCAAATCCCAATAATGGTGTATACTTATTCGCTACAACAAAAGACATATGGTAGATATTTTCATTTATTAATAATTTCGTGTCCCATTCGCCTGTAGCCACCTTTGACGTGCCTGATGTCTGACACAAATTTGCTCTCGTGGGTATTACGTTGTTTAATGACCAAGTCATTGATAATACCGACATGTCAGCTCCCGTATCCAATTGCAATATTACTGGCTGTCCGTTGAATAGTTTAAAAAAAACTCGTCGATTCGGCTGAAAACGCTGGCATATTACTTCCTGATTCCCCTTCGGCGCGGTCGACATTGTTGTGTCCACCTATATTGGTTGGGTGGTTCACGCGGATTCCGTCGGTATGTAATAACAATGTATCATTCAGACGAGATAAAATTATGCCTAATTCTGCAATAAAATTGTTCATTTGTGCAGTCAGTCTTTGAATCAACGTTTCCTACCCATCAGTAAACATTTGCTCATTCGGAAAATGGCAATCGTTTAAATTAATAAGAATATTTCAACCGTTGTCAGCATCTTGGTTTTGCCGCAGTTCAGAATCAGGTCCTCTGCACAGCATTTACCATATTATGTTTCGTCTAATCTACAGCTGAACGTGTACATTCGTAATAGTACATGACAAAAAACATACCAGAGTTCTGGGAAGTACTTCTGATGACCAGGCTTTTCTCGGGTAATTTGGCAATTAACATCTGTAAAACGACTCGGCTTCAAGTAAATGCCGTACGACGTCTCAAGGTCAGTGAGTTGCGATGGCTGAGATTAGTACTGTTGGGGGCTCTTATTAGGGACGGTATTGCGTTCTCCGACAAATGCCGGGAAAGTTAGTTAGTGTATCAGTGTCTTTAAATACTCCTAGATACTTGAGACCAGCACTGGTTGACTGTCTGTTGTTCCTTCTGTTGTGGCGTTGACATAAGTGGCGAGAGACTGCGTGAAGTCTGAGTAATGTCTCATTGAAGATCTGCAGCAACACCGAGGTAACCGGCACACGTAAATTTCAAATAAGTCAATGTTGCTCCGTCTCACTAGTTGTGCAGCAACAAGATTGGCGTGACTGAAATTGACACTGTGTGTGAAGCAAGTCCAGAAGTCAGCGTAGGTGAAAAGCCAGTATGACAGGAGACAGCACGCACACGTAGCGCACAGCAGAAGGCAAACGTGATAACTGACTGGCATGGCAAATTCACCGTGCTTAAATAGCCTAAAATCAAAAGCTCGCACGTCATTGGTTAAGGGCAAATTTTGCTTGTTTTAATTGGTGCCGCATAAATTAAATTGGAATTTCCTTAACGCCATATGTCGGCGAATTGTTCTTGAGCCGTTACATCACTTTCTTCATTAAAAAAAAGAAAAACATTCCCCTCGGCGAGGCTTGCTAAGAAATGTAGGGCAGAGTTTGAACCAAATTAAGCAACTGGTTATTATTCTGTCCATAGCTACAAAAATTTACCGTAAATGCTGGGCTGAAGCTTGCTTGGTGATTGCTTCAACAATGACATGATGCCTAATAACCACTAGAAATTGCTACACATATTATTAGCTGTGGTGGCCGCTCATACCGTGTGAGGCAAAATAGAGCAGTGTCAGATTTGGGATCCACAGCGTGAGGATTTAAAGGCAGATTACCAGGTTTAAGTTGAAATCTGGGCAGGCTGGATCGCCGTCAATGTGTTTAAATACGACCAAAGGAGCTAGTGCGTGCACGACGTTGTGGTCATGATATTAGTAGAGTGAACCCTGTGCAACTGATGATGTTGAGATTTGTATTGAAAGTGACCTGTACCATGATATGAAGCCGATAATTACTTATTCTTGCTACACAAATGCGTTAGCTCTAAGTAGCTGGTCATACCAAAATGTGCTATGTGGTCTCAGGTATGAGCCATGCGTTACTATGTAAAAATATATACGTGAATATCCAAAGGTAACGACACCTGGTTATATTTAATGAGACAAGTGTATGTGAGAAAAAAGGTGAATCATGTGGAATAATAGAGGTCACGTTGCGTAACATAGAGCGCAAGTGGTGCGCATAAAGTTATCAAAATTGTTACGTAAACTAACGAAAAATAAATGTTAAAAAATATTGTCAGTTACGCGTTATGGAAAGCAAGCTATTGCTAGGTTGAGATTGTATACAGATAGAGCCTCAGACGTGTGTAGAAGGTTGTATGTTCCCACGATTAGGCGCTTTGATAAACTGTTTCAACCTGTCTATGCTTTCTGATGTCGGTGTAGCACCTTGCATAATAATGAAGTATTTGGGTTGTCTGAGCAAAATCGGGTAAGGACCGCGATACTTTGGTTGTAGTGGTGCAACAGCAGTGTCGTTACGAACGAGTACTCTCTTGCAGCTGTGGAGCTGTGGGTGAACGAAGACTGAACGAGGCGTATGTCTCGGCTGCTGTTCAGACATGTTACCGAAATGATATCGAAAGCGTGTAGCTTCGTCTTGTGGGTCATCCTGTGCGGGTAGTAGACGTAGGAGCTGACTAGGCAGGCGTAGATCCATGCCATACAAGAGTTGTGACGCAGATGTTTTAATGGATTCACGAGTACGGGAACGCATGAAAAGTAGGATTAAAGGTAGCGTATCGACCCAGTTGCTATTTATGAATGAGGATGCTAAAGCAGCTTTACGTTCCCTATGCATTCTCTCTACCATACCGTTAGCTTGGGAATGGTAGGCAGTCCTTTGTAGTAAGGTGCATCCCATGTACCGCAAGGTGGTTTTGAAACAATCCGATGAGAAGCAAGTGTCTCTGTTAGTAATGAACTCATTGAGAACACCATAACTGGATATCCATGCAGAGATTAAACCGTCAGTTACTTCGTCTGCAGAAATGGTGCAATAGGTAATGCTGCAGGCCATCGTGTGAATCTATCAATCATAGTTAGAAGGTAGCTGAAACCTTAAATCTTTGTCATATAAACTATGTCGATGTGGACGATGGATAGGCAAGAAGTAGTTCGGAAATGTTGCAACTTAGAACGAGTTTGCCGTGTCATTTTATTTTTCTAACAAATGGCATACTCGGAGATCCAGCGTTTAACGGTCTGCCTGAGCCTGTGAACTCAGAAACTATCTGTAAGAAGTCAGACGTCGCCTTGCTTCCTTAATGAGAAATTCAGTGAATTGAGTTGAAACCTTTTCTCTGACGGCTGGTCGGCAGAGCTGGCTTGTTTGGATGCCTACTCGTGAAGTAAACAATAGGTAAACCTTCCCAAAGATGACATGTGAACTTGGTGGGGTGACGAGCTAATGAGTTTTGAATGTGTGTGTAACCGCGCTGTTCCGTTCACAGAAGGGATGACGTTAGTGCAGATTCATTGAGTGTCACGGAGTTGACAGTGATTGGCGACGGCAAGGTGGTTGAAGCGAGACATATTGAATGGAAAGGGCATCTGCAATGAAGTTTAGTTCGTCCTTGACATGAAAGATGTCGAATTGCCATTCGGTTAGACGTGAAGCTGTCTTTCCACTCTGGTAGGTTATTTGGCGATAGTAAAAGTTGAGTTTCGAATTGCGCTAACTAATAGTGGCATGAGGAAGTCCACGGATGTAGTTGCAATCTGCGTCTTGCCACAGTTGACCTTGAGTCCATGGTTGAATATGTGTGAGAGAGCATTTTGTAAATGCTTGGAATGAGATTCTAATTCTGGACTGAATACAATTATGTCATAAGATATGACAGACAGTAAGCGGCGTCGTCGAGAAGTATGTTGTCCATGAATCTTTGAAATCTCTGTGTAGCACACTTAATTAAACAATACAAGTAAAAATATTCGAAAAGGCCAAATGGAGTGATGACCATAGTCTTTTCAATATCTTCTGGCACTACCGGTATGTGGTGTTAGGCTTGCATGAGGTCAATCACTGAGAAGAAATTGCTGCCGTTGAGTTTTTCAAGTAAGGTTTTAATATTGGGAATAGATAATGTGACAGATTTTGTCACTGAATTTAACTTGCGGTAATCTCCGCAGGCTCTGTAGGATCCGTTAGATTTGGAGACTAATGCAGTTGTGACGCCCATGAAAATTTCGATGGTCTGATGGTTCCCTCTTCCAACAGCTTTTAAAATTCCTCTTGAGCACCTTTCAGTTGCTTCTTGAGTGCAATAAGTTGTCCTTCTGTGACGATATGGTGCATCGTTTAGGAGACACGTAGCTCTCAATTACTGAGATCGAAAAGAGATTTGTGTTCTCAAATAGCTGCTGATATCTCTGCTGAATCATGCACTGGAGTTGGCTGAATGACCAATAACTCAAAACGCTTGAAGGCAAGTGTCCAAAAACTTCGCTGAAATCAGGTGAAGGGGTCCATGATCTTTTGATTGGCAAGACCAAGAATGAGCCGAAATTTCAAAAGGAAATCAAAGCCTATTATAGTGTGTGAGATCTTGGCGACGATGAAGTTGTGAGTAAATTGAGGCCGTAAACCTATGTTGAATGTGCGAAACCAGCTGCCATAAGTAGTTTTTGGCTCCCCTGTAGCTGTTGCGAATTGAACGCCTAGCGATATCTCGGCCATTGAATCACTCTCAAGAACTGAGACTGCTGCCCCTGTGTTTACGATGAGTTCTTCGCCAGTTCTGAAATCAAGAAGATGACGAAGTTCGTTGTGCTTTTTGGCCGGGTCATGCAAACATTTAGGCTGGTCATTGCGACTGACAATTTTAGTTTGACTGTCTATGTGGCATATTCGGCGTAGACGAAAAGTGCCAATAGGAATGTCAGATTGTACGTGATTGCTTCCTCGTGGCGCCTTTGATGCGGTTGATGCGCAGAAAGTACGGTCTCCTACTGTCTGCGCCATGCGCTTCCCGATCCTGATGCTCCACTGCTCCTGTTTTCTCTGTTCTTTTCCGTCAACTGTGGAAATTGGCATTCCTGCAGAAATTCTTCCAGGCGGCAAATACAGACTTGACATGAATAAAAAAACTTCTGGTGATTATAGCACCAGTACTTTGCGGGAATCTGGATCGCCACTTATGTTTCTGGATGTAAAATTGGGTCGAGCGTTCACCTGAATTAGCTCGGATTTCCCCATGGCCAATCCTTCTTAAACTTTAGCCATGTGCCCTATTGTCCTCTCTAAAGAGGAGATCCTATCATCCTGCGGGGAAGGACGAAAGAATGACGAATTTATATTAGGTTCCAAAATCCTAAATTCTAACTCGCATCTCTCAGATAAGTAATCTATTGAGAGAGTGTTGGGAAGCTGTCTCGCGAACAATTTTAGTGATTTTTAATAAAAACAATCTTAGCCAATTGATCAGAAATATTGGTTTTACACCAATTTCTCCGTAATTTCCTTAAAATCTCAATGGGGCCAATGTTGGATATGTCTAACTGCGCATGTTTATATATTATCTGCTCAGTCTCAGTGGGACCCAGCAAAAATTCTACTACGTTTTTGAGGTTCAAAATGGAATTGGATAATTTCCTAATGGCCTCAAGCTTCGGATAAATCCGTCGCTGCAATTCTGAAGGTAGTTTAGCGAAAAACTTGACAGTTTTTTATGACTGTCATAATCTGGAAACGCATAAAGATTAGTTCGCTTTCTCCATCCTAAAAAGGAGTATCAATATCTAAAATTGGACCTGACATTCTAACATTCTTAAGGGATCTTAAAAGCTTAAATTTAGAAGACAGATGAATATGTATAAAAAGACGTGAAACAAAACACTTACCTAAAAACTGCTTCCACGTTTGAAACAAAATCTGGATGCCGCGTTAATTAAATTTGAATTTCATTTACGTAATATGTCGGGGAATTCGTCTTTACCCGTTACATATCTTTAACCTCTACAAGACTGTCAATATTCCGCACGGTTCTCTTCATGACCACTAACGATAAATTCTTACTTGTAGGCTTTATGTAACATCCCGCAGCACTTCCGCTAATTTGTTACAAAAATTATTAATTATTACTCAAAAAATTATTTGCTTACAAATGTTCGAAGGGACATTTCTTACTTCCTGAACACTTCGGAGTTCATTATATTAGCCGATTTTGATATAACACGAATGATTATAAATAACACTATCGGCTATTTTAGTTATTTAGAAATTTATTACATATTATTTTTAATTACTGTAGACATGAAAATCTCTAGGTATTATATAGTGTGAATGTTGCTGACTTATATAGTGTAATTACTTTTTAGGTATATTATATTCTGATTACATTAATATATGGTGTCGGTGCTCGATTTATTTTTATTTTTGTAACGATATAACGGATGTTTGGAAATCAAAGTTTGATATATTTTGTGCCATAATATCCTTCAATTGCCAATATGGCCTGTTGCAGAAATGAAGCCTATAAGGAGCAAATCAGAATCAACAAAGAGATTGAGAAACAACTAAAACGGGACAAGAAAGATGCACGACGTGAACTTAAATTATTGTTATTGGGTAATATGTGCTTTATTATTGTTAAGGTACTGGTGAATCTGGAAAGAGTACTTTCATTAAACAAATGAGGATTATTCATGGTTGCGGCTATTCAGATGAAGAGAAACGTGGTTTTATTCGCTTAGTGTATCAAAATATATTTATGGCAATGGATACATTAGTTCGACAAATGTCAATTTTAGACATTCCATTTTCTAATCCTGCAAATCAGGTATTTTATTTACCTTTTTCATAATCTTACAAAACTTTATTCAATATTTTGTTTTTTCTCTGCTTGCGTCACATTAATAGTTTTTATTTTTATGTAGTAATGTGTTGTCCTTCTTGATGGAATAAACGAAAGTGGGTAAACTATTATAAATACGCAAGATTCCATACAGACTAAGAATGGTGTGTATGTATGATACCCACACAAAAGAATGACAATGTGAGCTTAATCTATAGGATTATAGAATTTCCTGATTAATAATCGTAATTTGAGAATTGTTGTTTTGATTGAAAGGTCATTTCGGGAAGCATATTACATAAATATGTATTCAAAATGTGTTCCGTTTTAGGACTGGCATTATCTTAAATAAGATCTAAAAGCTGCTATTGTGGATAAGATAATTATATATATTTTTTAAATTCATATATTGTATATAAACGCGTTTGCTCCATATTAACAACTGATTTCCTGGAAAAATAGAATATTCATTAATGTTTAAAGAGAAAATATCTGTCCGAATAATATGTAAGCCAAAAATATACATTTTAATCCGCAAAGTGCAAATAGGATAAATATAACTTTTAGGTTATGCATGATGCCTCGTGGTAATGCCAGTGAACGATGTCGTTTTATGTACACACTCCAGACAACACCTGTTTATTGCGTTTACCTCGAAATATAGAGACATGCACGCACACACGTATTGCATTTTTCGCACGAAACTTATGTTTCTATGCAGAATTACGTGCGACATTAATCTCAGTTAGCATGTAGATTTGGTGTTCCAACACATTTGAAATCAATCTTTTACAGCATCTGCCTAATTGTGATTGCCCACATTTAAAATTCCGATTTTAGATGATGTTAGAAAGAGATAGCAATGGAGGTTAGTCCTATAAACTAGGTAGGCGTTTTTTGGTGGATGTAATAGCATCTTAGGTCAACAAGTATACACTACCCTATTACACAGTCTTAACTAGGACTTTCTTCCATGTAAACAGACAGTACCTGTTCAAAGGTAAATGTTGAGCTGTCCATGTTTGCTTATGGAAGACTTGTCTACGTTTGAGAAATAAACCAATAAGCTAGGATATCATCCTCTTTGTTTGAAAATGTAAATGGAATATCCTGTGGCAATTTGTTGAATTTGTTGATCATTTCTTCAGAACTCGCATGCTATTACAGATTTTTAAAATATCAACATAATGGTTGTGTAGTTGAGCTTCATTAAGTAATTCGGAGTTGTTTCATTTTCATACGCACGTAAACGTATCGGCCATGATTGGAGCCAAGACGGAACACATTTGTAGAACATATTTTTATGCATAGTTGTGTATTTAATATGAATTAAATACTTGAACAGAACAAATCAAGTAATCTTTTCTACTAAGTTCCAATAAATATAAAATATGTAATGTTCTCCTTGGCATACTGATTCATGCTCAATAGTTTCTGTAAAGGGACATTAGTAAATAATGAATCTACATCAAACTAAAACATCCATCGTTTCAACGTTCACTCTATCTCCTGTCTGTCTATTTTGGCAGATTCAGTTGAAAATTAATTTAACGCTTGTTGGTTTTCATACGAACTTTGTCTATGCAGAATGAAGCTGTTACACATAAATCTATAACTAATCATAGTTTGTCTCGTGAAGTGTGCGACTCGCTAACAAAACGATTTTCAGTTTCAATTAGAGCTTCATGAACGAGCCTCTATTCATTTTGTGGGAGATCTCACTAAATAATCACTGTTCCGAACAAGCAATAATAAATTTGATCGTGTAATGACATTATCATGGGCTTTCCTAGGCCAATGCGCGACTGTATTTAGTCAATTCTTCTCTTTGGGCTTTCTATGTGCTATGTAACGTTTTTATTTATATAAAATGTAAATGATTACTTTATTTCATTAGGACTTCATTGGCTCCTTTCGTTGTTTGATTTAAATGACTGTCTTGAATAAATATTTCCGATAAACAGAATATTCATAAATACCGGTTTTAGGAAAACTAACATATTTTCAATGTGTATTTAACATAACATAATCAAGGATCAAATCTCCTACACGATGAGATCAAGTGTAGCATTTTCGAACGAAGGAAAATTAGCCAGGTTTCTCTACTGAAACCTTAGTATCCCTAAAATTCCATAGATTTTCGCCAATTTGGTTTTCTTCATTAGTGAGAGTACGGTGCGCCTTCACAAAGTAGCTAGGTCAACAATAATGTTATTCCGCCAGAAGATAGTGTTTCTATTCCTCCTGCTGTTCCAGCCATCCATCGGTGTTTTTTCGGTGGCCTTGTGAGCAGTATGTGCACTTAACCTTCTCAAAAAGTGGCCAAACGAAGACAATCGACGTTCAATAACATTGTTTTATGGTAATGAGACTTCGAAAAGCGGTCGTATCCAACTGATCGACTCTCGGCTATTTCCTCCTGACGCTTCATTGGTATCGACCTTAGCCAAGCTAAGCAAGCACATAGATAAACGAAGCTGACTAGTTTCTGGTAGCTATAGTGTTATCCCCGAAGTTTGCGCAGCAGAATCGGCTGTATGTTTGACTTCAAGAACTTGGTATAGGTCTTCGTGAGTTGCACAATTTTCCATAGGCATCAACCGCAATGCTAATGTCTGTAAATCCCGGCGGAAGCTTGTCTTTGGTATGTCACCAGAGAATCTTAGTAATCAAAATCCCTGACAAACGGCACTAGGGCGCTGTTTAGCGCAATATTTGGTTGGAGATCAAAATCGGCCATAACGACATTCTTCTATGTATCTAGCTTGGGTTCGTGACGGATAGGTTATTCATAAGCACGACTAATCCTCTTTTTCAATAAGAAAAAAAATTATCAGAGTATTCGAGGCTAACATCGCTAATCTCTACTCTGGGACATGTTGCGGTGATCCAAGCATAAAATTTTGCCATTATAAGCATGACAGCTGGGTAGTCTAATAAAATAGCAAAAATTGGATGTTGATACTTGTAGCGCATTTCTATAGTATAGCAAAGTGGAATAATTTGGTCTATGCGTCCCATTTTTTGTCCAAATCCTGCAGGGGTGACCTGGTTTTCTTCTTTCGCTATTTTAAAATCCGGAGAAAAATAGCAGTGACATCTAGCAGGATGATACAACGGTATTCCCTTCGCGTGTTCCGTATATGGGGCATAATCTCCGAATGCTTTCATTAAAACACGAGTCTCCTCGAAGATTAGCCCAAATGCGCTGTTTACAAGGATTCATTCAGTTAAACAAGCTTCAGCTCGTGAGCTTGGGACAATGACAACACCCCGTTTAAATGATGGAGAAAACTCCGTTTGGCCAGTGGTTCGAAGTGAATAACGCGTTGATAAGGATGGTCCGCCCAGTTTTGTAAGGCTCGTAGAATTTCGTATTTTGGTTTTGCGCAACAGCGATTTGTAATTTATCCAACTTAGCTGCTACAGCTTCGCGTTATCCAGTTTGTTTCAATGTTCGAAAATTAATTTCGCTGACGTTCAAATCTGCTCGAGGTTTACTGAATTGTAGTTTACTTGTAATATTTTTTATTTTTGACTGTCCGATATTGGACTCAATGTTATTGTCAACGTCCTATGTATTCATAGCATCTAAAAGAAAGCTACTGTTAGATTGAAAGGAGAAGAAAGAAGAAAAGGAAGCGGAGTCGGAGATTGAAGTGTCTTTTGAAGCCTTATTTCGCTTATCCAACATGCATGACTTAGCAAATAATGCGATCCTTTTATCCGGTGTGACGGACGATGGATTAACTATAGTTCGTTTTGTTCATAATTACTAACAATCTACACTAGAAATGGGCGAATTAGTGTTCTTTTATAGCTCACATATATACGTGAATAACCGACGCTAACGTCCGTACACGTATTTTTGAATTTGCCAACAAGTGCTCTGCGTTAGCCTGTTTACGTTTTATACAGGCCTTTGATTGGATTGTCCAGTAGAGTAATATTCTCTCACCCAGCCCCAGATTGGCATAAGAAACCAGGTGGGCAGAATTTGACATCAAAGAAACAGTTGAAGTCACATCCAAATTGGTTTGTATAAGATCCACTCGTCTAACAGAATAGGGTACACGTGTGCATCATTGTTCTTGATTAGAAACTACGTGATATGGCATAGAATCGAACTCAGTGGCGATCTTATTGCAGATTTCCTGTAGAATTATCTTCATAGATTCCAATGATATTTAAGCAAACGGCCACTTGCGACACTAACTTCGTTTTACTTAAGCAGATCACAAGTGTAGTTGAGTTCCATATGTCTTAAATCATAGAAGTGTAACCTTAAAGAACAAGGGCATTTTGTCCCCTAGCTCTTGGAATGTGAGCGCTCTCCTCACTAACTGGTCAGTATTTATAGTGAACTGTAAAAGCGTAGTATCCACAAGTCCAGGAAGCCAGAGTTGCATTAATCACTTCACAATATGTCTCGTACAGAACTAACGTACGGTGAAAAGTAATTATTATGCTACTCGAACACGAGGGTGATCCGGCTCAGGCCTTACTTGACTGGAGACACAAGTCTTCTGAGATCACCAACACATTCCCTGGTGTGGAGATCGGTGGTGTTGGCCGGTTATCTAATCTCTTGTTGCACAATAGGAATGCAACGCTTTAGAAGGTCATTGTGCTGGCGACGTGAGACGAATCGGCTTTTGCGAGATTTTCAGACGTCTTATCCTTGCGGCGGATATATTTGTTAAATTATGCGAACCACTTTAGATTCACACAACTTTTTAACGAAAAGTCCGTTTTCTAGTCAAATGAATTGACGCTGCGGATGTTTCGAGAATTGCCATTTTTGCTGTCATCGACATCATTACTTACGACGGGCGATATACTAGTTCACCTATCCCTGGTGAGAATTAAGTCATTCCAGTTTGAGTTAGATACTGTTTATATATATATATATATATATATATATATATATATATATATATATATAAAGTATATATATAGTTCAAATATGACATGAAGGAAAAAACCACAGTCAGCATGAACGGGAAGTTTAATTTCATGTGCACATCCGTCTCGTGCTTATTGGCGATTCATCAGTAGTAGCCTTTATTACGACCTTTACCCACTACATTTGGATGAGGAATATGGGAAAATTGGATGTTACAATCTCCA
Organism: Eudiplozoon nipponicum; assembly: GCA_029291075.1. Lineage (NCBI taxonomy): Eukaryota > Metazoa > Platyhelminthes > Monogenea > Mazocraeidea > Diplozoidae > Eudiplozoon > Eudiplozoon nipponicum. Next base: position 9,491 of record JAQBSW010004455.1, on the reverse strand, counting down.
ATACGAATGTGTAAATCTGCAGTATGGAAGTTAAAATCATGTAGTCTTCGACAATACGACTTCAAAGCCAACTCTTTATATATAATATGTATATCGAGTCTGTAAAGGCTACCAAAATTATTGTCGTTGTGTCAGTACCTGATACCAACACCGTGATTGCCAAAAAGTTGAATGGCACCAACTCTATGGATTTCAAGTTAGGTTAAATATCAAAAATTTGAGAATTACATGTACTTCTGAACACGCGCTACTCCATAAAATCCATGCTCTCTGGTGTTCATCGATATCAGTTAGCACTTTCATTAAATTAAATATATGGCAGTTATATATTTTTTGTTGCGGCGAACTAATATTTGCAACTGTGTATTAGGTGTTGCGCACCTAGTAACAAATTAGTTCAAATATGACCAGAAGGATAAACCAAAATTGGGTTGGTATTGTATTGTGTTCGTCAATTAAACTGGTAAATGGTGGATTTAATGGCGTTTTAAAATCGTAACTTGTGGTTTACGGAAAAGTCTATAGCTATTAGGAAGAATTAACTTTGCCAACCAATTAGACTCCTTTCTCCGCTAAATTAACACAGATTTTCGACTATTCAATATATTCTCTGCAAACGATAGCAAAGTACGGTAAGTTGTGCTTGGGTTGAACGCTATTTTAGTAAGTTAGTCAAGCTGTTAAAACGTAATATTAAATTTTCATCCTTGTCTTTGACCAACGAAACAGGCGTTCGCCGAATCGATTCGGAACATCGATTATGAAGTTGTCACTACGCTAGATCCCATGCACATGCTTGCTTTAAAGTCATTGTGGGATGAGCCTGGTATTAAAGAATGTTACGACAGACGACGGGAATTCCAGCTAACAGATTCGGCGAAATAGTGAGTTTTTTGTGAATAATATTATGCATGCTTTTATGTAAAACTAACTATTTGCTCTGATATTTTTTCCACGATAAAGTTGTGCTGCTGATGTCTCATTTTCGTTTAGTTTTCGTAATATAGTATATGTGTTGTTCGGGGGTTTGGTGGTCTTATTTCTGTGTTGTGTATATGAGTGTAAACATCGCCTTCATTTGATCATAATTAGCTCCTCTTTTAGATTTTTATTTATGCTTCTTTTAATATACTTTTTCCTAGTTATTTGGCAGTGAAGCAACAACTTTAAAATTCAAATTACCTGATCTGCGTTTTGACTAACGCAGCTTTCATTGTTCCAGTAATTTTCTTTTTTCATAATATTTCGATCTACATTACCGTATATCTTCATCAGATGCATTTCACGAAACAAATGAAGCAATTGTGTTATTTACTCTAGTCATAATATTTATATACCTCAGACTGACCTTTCATTAGATATTCGCGTGTCACATGTGTGTGTGTGCATTTTTATAACCGTTGTTTTCATCTAACTAATTTAGACCAGAGTGGCTGAATAATAATTTATCAATTGCATGCAATAACTATTCGTTTTTACACACTCAATGTAAATGACGTAACTGAGATGGGGAGACCCATAATTCAGAAACACTCGTCATAAAAACATGCCATGAGTGATAAAACCAGAAGTCTGAACGACTAATGCACATGTTAAATTACAATTCAAACCACAAGGTTATACTCAAGATAGATAAGTTAATAACAGTTATTGGCGCACGCCACGCATGTGCATGTGTATGTGTATGCATAACTAAAAAACTAGGTTAATTTATTTTGATACACATGTACGTACCTCTAAATGAAACTGCAGTCAATAGACATTAATTTACCCTTTGCACGCGTCAGACAAATTATTACTTATAAAAATTGTATTGTTAGAATATTTCCAATGGGTAGGGTGGGGGTGTAAAACAGAAAATTAAGGTTGAAATCACTATTTGTTTTAAAATCAAATGAATAGTTAGAGATGAAATTTGAAGACTATATTCATAATTGTTTATTCATTTCTTGAATAAAAGCCCACTAATTAGTCAATCTTAATCTGATGTTCTTAATCTTTTACTGGAGCTAGCTTCAGTTACCAATTCATGCAATTGCCTTTTCCTTCCATTAGCTAGTGCAGTATTCCAAATCGGACCTAAAGATTTTTCAACAGCTGTTTCATTCATAATATCATCTCTAGATTTAATTTCTATAGATTCCCTAATCAATCTCGTCATCCCATTACGACTACATATTGCTATGCGTTTGCATTCCTTCCAGTCGATAGTATGCCCAGTCTCCACTACATGACGAGCAAGATCTGATTTGGCAATATGTCCATACTTACACGCAGTTTTATGTTCACCTCTTCTTGCTTTGATTGGACGCATGGTCTCACCAACATACTTGAGACTACAATCATTGCATGGGATCTCATACACTCCTGAAGTGTCTCAGGGTTCAATCTTTTCTTTTTGGTTAGGGAGTATAGTGCCTAGTGTAAGGGGCTTTTTTAAACCGGTCCTTATATTGTATTTTAAAGCTATTGATTTCACTTTCCTACTTAATATAGAGTCCGGTAATACCATGATCTTCCGCTCTTCCTTCTCCTTATCTGCTTTTATGTATCTCAAACTAGGATTAAATTTCTTCACCATGTCCCTCATTGTTGTATCTATTAAATGAGGAGGGTAACCATTAGTCTTGAATATATCGCGTAGTCTGTCTAATTCTAACTTCCTATGCTTTATATCTGTTAACTTGAGACTTCTTAATGTTAATGACTTTAAGATCCCGACTTTACCAATTCATTGTCACCATGGTTCCAGATCAGTAATATATCATCCAAGAAACGTAGGTACAATTTTGGTTTCAATGGAGTCTTATCCAACAGATTATTTTCCAAATAATGCATAAAGATACTTGCTATAGGGACCGAGAAAGGTTGTCCCATTGGAACGCCTCTAATTTGTTTATAAAATTCCTTACGATATTTAAAGTAAGTGGAGGACATACAAATACGCATCATTTCCATGACTTGTCCTAACGTCATTTTGCTTCCTTCTAATATTAATGGGTGATCAACTAGGAAACGTCTTAAACAATCCAGAGCCTCAGGTACCGGTATATTTGTGATCATAGATACTACATCTAAGCTTACTAATCTATCCTTTTCATCAAGTACACATTTATCAACAATTTCAACCAAATGATATGAGTTAAGCAAGGTATGCTCTAAGATATAGGAATATTTTCTTATTCTATGGCACAAAAACTTTGAAATTTTATATGTTGGGGAGTGTTGTACATTCACTATAATTCTTAAAGGATTACCCGGCTTTTGCACTTTAACTAAACCATAAACTCTGGTTGCAACCGTATCTCTTTGAATGAGAGTGTTACCATGCGTCGTATCCAATTCTTCATTAGCAATCATATTATTGATTAATAATTTTACTTGCCCTTGTAACTTATCAGTAGGGTCTTTTGTTATTTTAGTGTATACTTCAGCATTACCTAACTGTTCTATCATTTTATTGTCATAATCAGATTGATTCATCAGAACTGTAGCTCCTCCGTTATCCGCCTTAAGACATATAACATTATTTGATACTAAATCCTTTCTGAGACGTTTAATTTCATAATTAGGCTTAACCTTATCCTCTTTGTGTGTTAAAACCATTGAGGCAACGTCTAATTCAAATTTCATCCTATCGTTATCCGATAGAAGCTTTGCCGTTTTGACAGCCTCAGTAATTAATTCGTTTCTAACCGATCTTTCATTAGGAATAGCCATGTTTAAACCACGGTTAAGTAGTTCAACTTGATCCTTCTTAAGATTTAATGTTGATAGATTTACTATTCTATTAGTCCCGATTAAATTATCACTTTCTTGGGGTCTATAAATTCCCAAGTCAGCTAATTTTTTATCGTGTCTAATTCTTACTTTTTTTATTTCTCTATTACGGGCTTTATCACTGAAATCCTCAATGCATTTAAAATCATCTGCGTGCAAAAGAGAAGTTAACATCGATCTTAGTTTTGTTTTTTCTTAATAAGTATAATCTTATGTTTAACTAAATCACGAATCAAAGTTTTTATAATATTTATACAAAGGTCATGCTTAAGAGACATGCCATAAGCATTTAACTTAAAATTTAATTTAAAACGAAAACATTTAGGAATAACATCATGTTTTAAACAAATACTTAAAAAGGAAATATTTGACACTTGCCTCACGATTTGTTGTTTCATTAACGTATATTTATTATACCATTTAACGGTATTACTGCTATAATTCCATGTTAAATGTTTCTTGAAGGAATGTCCTTGTTGCGATACTGAATTAATTGAAATTACCTGATCTGCGTTTTGACTAATGCAGCTTTCATTCCAGTAATTTTCTTTTTTTTAAATTCTGCTGTTTATGTTAGTGGAGATGATAAATTTATTTTGACGTTCAAACATTAATTTTTACATTTCGATATTTTGGCACATAGAATCGTACTTCAGATACATTCTCTCCTGAACAATTTGGCACGCATTTTAGCATCGTTTCTTACTATTTTCGTATTAGTTATTGTATAGATTAACGCACGCGTCTTTGAGTTGTTCTTTTGTGTTCGTCGTGGATCAAATATGCGAGCTGCGCACGCGGTGTCTTGCCACAAGGCCTAGCGAGTCGCAAGCTGCACCCTCTAAATGTAAGATACATTTACAGAATCACTCATCACTCACTCCAACTCTGCGACAGTAGAATGAAGATCTAGATTTGGCAGGCTTACATATCCTGGAGCTCTATCAATAACTGAGGCAATATATCTGACGAAGTGAGAATGCGAATCACGGAAGCTAGAGTGGTATTCTCGAACCTTCGCCATTTAGGGAGAAACGCGAGTATTTGACACTGCATTAAAGGTCGCGCGTACAGTGCATCTGTACACAGTTTTACTATACGCTAGTGAAACGTGGCCTCTTAGAGTTGATGAAGCTAGACGCTTACAGGCATTCGACCATCGTTGTTTGAGCAGTTTGGCACATACCTTTGTTATCAACAACGAAAATCCAACGTTGACATCCGTAGACGTATTTTTCGATCTGCCAACAAGTGCTCGTTTGAAAAGCATATATGACTCCATAAACTTCTTTCGCTCGGTCACGTTTTGCGTATGCGCTTAATTCGATTGCCCAGTAGAGCTTTGTTCTCTCATCCAGCACCAGATTGGTGTAAGAAGCCAGTTGGGCAGATTTTGCTATGATAAAATCCGTTACAATCATTACATCCAAATAAGATAATATAGGACCCACTCGTCTGCCAGGATAGGGTGCACGTGCGCATTATAGTTCTTGGTTAAAAATCCTTCGCGATATGGCACCCAATCGAGATCAGTAGCGATCTTGCTGCAGATTTTGGTTTGGTTTGCTCATGACGTTATGCAGTTAAAACTGCAATGAAGCTGTATTGATGATGTTTCCGTGCCCTAGTGCTGACTTGGCCATAATGGTGTTGCGCGGAGGTTTAGTTTTCCTCACTTCTTTGAGGTATATTGATAAATATACTCATAGTAACTAGTCACTTTTTATCTTTCTCGTAAATCTCACTAATAATTTGTCTAAATTATTTTTTTTTTGTCGTTATATATATATATATATATATATATATATATATATATATATATATATATATTGCGCTTCTTATGATTATATGCAGTGAAGCATTAGCCTCTTGGCTTTTGTATGGCTGTGTATGATGATGAAGAAGCAGCATGCGTAATCGAAGATCTGGGTCACCATTACGGTTTGTCTCTAGATTCCTTCTGATTTCCGCCAATTTAAATTTCTTTTGGATGGCGGGAGTAAGGCGCAATGTGATTATGTCACCGATTTCGCGAATACTAGTTTCTGGCCATTAGATTGGTGATCTGCAGCTCTTATGATTATGGCGATCTATTGGAGATACTTTGGTAGTTCGATACGCACAATGTTTCATATGCATTATCGAATAGTGCATCAGTCAACGTATTATTCATTCCACAGAACAGCTCCATTTTGATGGTACATGAAATAGCTATCGGATAATGCCTGCAAACGCTTAGTTGTAATAATTTAGATTTAACCGAGCAATTATATCCTGTAACAAGTCTGTCCAGGTGTTGACAGCATTAGTTGGTCATCTGCAAAGTGTCTGCGGATAATGTTCATGTGTCTGATGTCACCAAGGTTTCTAGGTATATAAATTCGATGCAAGCAATACACGACCATGGTTGCGTAGGTGATGTGTCGTATGACTGAATCAAATACTTTCAATTTGGATTCCCGACTGGCCAAATTATGTAAACAGTTTTATTAATGAAATCGGCCTCATTGATTAATTGCATTTGTTTGTGAAATTTTGATTTTATTTCGAAAATTACCTTGTTTGCCTTTGAATATTGCACAGTATATTTTTACTACTGGTTGAGATGAAATTTGATTTTCGGTTTTACTTTTAGTTTTTATTGCGGGTTGATTTTTAAGTAAATATTAGTATGTGACTGACGGTAGTTTTAATGTGGCTCGGTAACTTGTTAAATAAAATGGGATTGGTGTTCACTTCAAGCTCTTAAACTTGATTTAAAGAAATGCTACCACCAACCGCGCAATATTTAGTTGTATAATTGTATCACCTATACATGTGGCGAAAGCTGCGAAAGTTTAATGTTCGTGACTGTATAGAAACTGTGCAGTCGACACTTACTGTGAAGTACGATTTGTGCGAGACAACTAGAGGTGAGAGCAGCTTATATTATTTTGCTTTTTATATATTTATTTACATTACGGCTTCATCTTTGTCAGTCAGTTTGTCGTCGTACTCTGATGATGATCATGGGGAGTAGAAAAGTGTCTGTACATGTGACTGACGGTATTTTGCTATGTTGTTCGACAACTGGTTGGGATTGGTGTTTACTTCAAGCTCGCAAACTTGATTTAAATAAGTATTGGCATGTGTCTGTATGCGTGTTCGTATGTGTGTAGGAGTTATTTTTGTCTTACAATGTGATTTTGAGATCTGGTTATTCTTGTTTTGGTGAGCTGAGTTTTGATCTGACTTTCGCCTTGTCTGCTTTTTTCTTTAAAAAGTGTATCCTCGTATTTTGCCTTTCGTATCGCGTTATTTAAGAGTTTTATTTCGTCACTTTGGTAACTGTGAAAGCTGTGTCGATTGCAGTGTCGATTGCTCATATAGCTGTGCAAATTCTGTCTCTGTATGCGTGGAAGAACATACATACACGGAATAGCCAACAACAACACCGAACTTCGCCCACCATGTGCTGTTACCAAAGCGAAAAAGAACGCAATAAAAAGGCAATACGAATAGAAACATGCTTGCACGTAATAGCCACCTAAGCGAAAACCTTGTGAAGACTCAATCCACCGATACTAGAATGATCGGATCCAAAGCATCACTTTGAAATATACTAGGAATGACCTCCACAAACACACATGCACATATACACACACGATCCAAATTCAATACGCAATTAATCACCGAAAAGAAAATGTTGTACAATTGAATATCAAACTTTTCTCGTCAACTTAATCGAATGAAAAGGCAATTGACGGTGTAAAAAATAATTAAATAGCGAAGTCAGACTTTATCCGCATGGAGCTAAACTTATTTTTCAATCAATTTTGTGATTGGCAAACTTCTGAAAAGCACAAAGTTCTTCAAATCGTGTTTGCAATCAAATGTAATGCCAAAACTTTTCTCAAGCGGTGCAAAAGAAATAACGAGAAACCTGTCAATAAAGCTATAAGCCGCTTATTGCTTGGTGCCATCGAGGAAAATCAATCAGAACTACAAGACGCTGAGAGAATTATTCAATCACTCGGTCGTAAATTTGAAAGTTTGAACGAGAGTAAATGCAATGACTTAACGATGAAGCTAGAAACTTTGAGGAAAAAAACTATGATAAAGAAATAAAAGGCCTCAAAGAGATCTGGACAAATTCCCTGGCCTATCGAACTCCCATATTAATTTAGATGCGTTTAATTACAATTATTCAAAGGCTATTTTCTCAAAACACCAGAAAGAAGTATTCTTCATCCTTAAGAGAAACCTAAGCGAAAGCAGTATTATTGATATTCAGGCTGGAATTGAAATATTCATCAACAACTTAACAAGCAGCTTTCATTGTTCCAAAAATGAAGCAAGCGCTTGCTTCATTCTTTTCGTGAAATGCAACTGATGAAAGCCTACGGTAAGGTAGGTCGGAATATTTTGCCAAAAGAAAATTACTGAAACAATGAAAGCTGCGTTAGTAAAAACGCAGATCAGGTAATTTCAATTAATCCAGGTTCGCAAAAAATAAATTCCTTCAAGAAAGTTAACAAGCAGGCTTCACCCCAGAAGCGTTCCGTGGACAGAGAAAAATAGCTCATATTGTAATCATCATACCCAGCCGTAAAATGCCAAAAGTATTTATAAGAAGCGAGAAAAATATAAATACCAACTCAACTTATTAGTTAGATATACGATAGAGAGAGAAAAAGTAACTAGTTACTATTAGTATTTTTACCAAGGGAACTGACAGAAGAGGGGCAAACTAAACATCTAAACAACACCACTGTGGCGAAGTTCGGAATTAGGGCAAGGCAACATCAGCATTACACCCAAATAAGATTTAAAAGAAACATGTTGCGCGACAGGGAATAGATCATTTACCTGATTATCGGGTTGCGATCCGATTTGTTCGCATCCGCTGTCTTCCTGATTTTTCCATATATTTTTGCCTCCGGATATGGAGGCCTTTTTCAATGGAAAGCACACCACACACACGAATGACAATTGATATGTCATGTGGAAAATGATGATTTAAATTGCCACATTTATACTTGTTGCTAGATCTCTTAAGTATAACTTGTTTTTTATTAGGTACACTCTTCGAAATTAGGTTACAGTGATTTAATGACAATTACTGACAACTCACTAGATAAGCGTATTTCATGCCTGTGTGTATGTGTTCTCGTTTGTTTTGGATTGAGGAGTAATCAATTACTGCACGTGTACACTCATCCCAGTGAAATTACAGCGATTTAGCAACATATGACTATTCGCTGGGTAAGCGAATGTCAAGTCTGTATGTTTGTATGTATGTGCGTGAGAGTTTACTTAAGACAGAACTAATCTGTTACATGTAATTACAGGCACGTGTAACAGTCATTCAAATGAAACTAAAATGATAACTCTTATTTCCTAAATGCACACGTCAGACCTATTTTAAACGTACTATCCTAATAAAGTAATTGCGAGAGGCATCCCGGTGATGAGGGTGCAAGATACTGTGCATACAGTAAATAATTAAGAGTCAGCCAAATTAAATGAGAAACGGCGAAGTGTTTTAATAGGGTAGATAGTTAAATAAAAAATGGGTCGTAAAAGAAATTTAAAATTACCCAATAAAGAAAGATAATAGTAATAGTGCAAAGAAAAGTTGCTTTTTACCCTCCCATCATACAAACCTAAATGTTTGCTAAAAGGTGCAACACTAAAAACAGAACGTAATATAATAGATAAAATAAGATAAC
>JAQBSW010004454.1:0-69174 GCA_029291075.1 Eudiplozoon nipponicum | reverse complement strand
TTTACGCAATATGTCGGCGATTGATTGTGTCGTTACACTGCTAAACTGGATTTAAAAAAATTATTCTTAAGCTACTGGCGGCATCTTACTTCAGTTCACAGTAAATCACAAGTTTTATCATCATCATCATCATCATGTCCAGCCACACAAAAGTCAAAAGTGCCTAATGTTTCACTGCCATATAACCATAAGGAGTCAAAAATTATATAAGTGAATTTAGACAAATTATTAGTGAGATTTACGAGAGTAAGAGAGGCAGAGAGAGAAGGAATACCTTGCTACTATGAGTAAATTTATCAGGATAACTCACAGCAATGAGGCAAGCTAAACCTCTCCACAACACCATTATGGCCAAGTTAGCATTCGGGCAAGGCAACATCAGCAATACAGCTTTAAGAACAAACTAATTAAGCAAGTGCGATATTTCCTCCAGCCAAATCATCTATACATCTGGCTGACGTTTCATAGGATAGATGCGTTTCACGCGTGTTGGTGTATTCCCATAACTGCTGTTCACCCAGCTACGTGAAACTGGAGTGGCTCAGTAATAATTTATGATTTAGTTTTATATTCGCCATTACATTGTAGTGTGTGGAACCCAATAAATCAAATACACTCTTCATATTTCACATCAAGTTAAGTGATAAAAATTAGAAATCAGATGAACAGTGCATGTATGAAATTTCACTCTAATTGTACTTAGGACGAGCTCGCTTAACAACAGCTATTGTTAAATCAATAGATAGGCGCAGGTCGCGAAGAAAGATGTCTCAAGCAATAAACAAATCAACTAGAACTCGGTCGGTGTTAGTTAGAACATAGATTAGGTAACTTTAAAAATCTAGTTTTGCATTTTTTGCACTCTTTTAAGCAATATTTAAAATTGAATTACAGCAGCGACACCGTCAAGTTGTACAATAAGTACACACAAGTAAAGAAGCAACTCGAGAGGCACATGGCAAATACTATATTTTTTAATTCTTGTTTAAAACATTGCATTATTACGAAAAGTTTTCGATTTCAACTTACACTCATTGTCATACATACTGCAATAACCGAATACTACCGAGCTAAGGATAAACCTAATTAATATATGTGCTAATGTAATAATAACCCTTAAGAGATGTATTACTCTTGGTTTATCCAGCCAAGAGTAGCATCTTTCCATCTACTAATATTAACGCTTCTTCTACGGACTACCCAGCTAGTGGGAACATACCCCCTATGCCCACATTTCCCGGGGGTATGTACATGTTCTAATATTTCCTCTTTTCTTTTCTTCTTCTTTCTCTCTCTCCCCTTTACACCCTATTGTATAGTATGTCTCTTAAGCATGTCCAGCCACTCAAAAGTCAAGTGACTAATGTTTCACTGCCATATAACCATAAGGAGTGAAAAAAAAGTATACAAGTGAATTTAGACAAAATATTATTGAGATTTACGAGAGAGAGGGGGGGGGGTAGAGAGAGAAGGAATACTTTGCTACTATGAGTAAATTTATCAGCTAACTCACAGAAATGAGGCAAACCAAACCTCTCCACAACACCATTATGGCCAAGTTAGCATTCGGGCAAGGCGACATCAGCAATACAGCTTCCTTGCGGATTTCATGACCTTTGCATATATATTAAGAAGACTTTGGCTCGTGATTTAGTTAAACTTAAAATTACACACATTAATGAGAACATAAAATTTAAGATCGGCGCTACTGTTCTATTTTGCAAGAAATGATTTAGATCGTATAAAAGAGTTTACTGATAAAGCCCATAATATAGAAATAAGATAAGGCAGAATTAGACATGATTGAAAACTGGCAGATTTAGAAATTTAACAGAACTTCAAAAGTATTAATTTAATCGTAGCTAATCGTATAGTAAATCTACCAACAATAGATATTAAAGCGAATCTAGTTCTGATAAGTCAACTCGATTATAATAATAAAGTGTAAGTAATGCTGAAGTACACAATAAAATAACAAAAGACCCACCTGATTAGTTCCAAAGAGACACAGATGAACCCAGAATGTATAATTTGGTTGAAGTGCATAAGATTGGTAACCCATCACACCCGAATATATAAAATGTATAGGTTTCCGTCATAGAATAAGAAAATATTCCTAGTTTTTAGACCATAAGTTAATGAACTGGCTTCAGTTGGTTGAAATAGTCTGCAAATGTGTACTAACTGAAGGTGATATATTAGTGAGCTTAGATGAAGTATCTATATATACGAATATGCCGCAAATGAGGCCCTGGATTGTTTTCAACGTTTCCTAGTTGATCACCAGGTAAAATTAGAAGTAAAATGACGAGTGGACAGATCATGAGAATGATATTCTAAATTTAGGAAACAATTTTATAAACAAATTAGAGATATCTCAATCAGAGAATATTCGTCGGTTCCAATTGCGAATATCCCTATGCATTACTGAAACCTAAATTGTATCTACAGTTCCTGGATGACATATTAGTGATCTAGAACTATGCTGAGGGTTGAAAGTAAAATTTCTTAGATTTAACGAATCGAATGAACCCACTTCAATTTACTTTAGAAATCCTCCTTAATTCCAAGTCAAATTACCTATATTGTATGAAAATGGGTATCTTCAAATCATTAACAATAAGATGCCTTGAATAAACATACAAAAAGCATAGGAAGTAACATTTTAGACAGGCTGCTTGATGTATTCAGGGATAATAGTTACCCTCTTAATTTAAAATAAGTAAAAACGATGGATTTAGTGAGAATAGTTAATCCTAATTTGAAATATATAAAGGCTGATAGAGTGAAGAATGATCGTAGAATCATAGTACTAAGCCTGGAAGTAAATTAAATAACTTAAAAATACAATATATGAATCGTTCTATGACAGGACGTTACCCTGGACGCTAGACGCCCAAACCAAAAAAAGAAACCTTGGAAACAGTAGGAGTTAATGCAATTCCATGCAATCATTAGTCTCATTTATGTTGGTGGGACCATGTGCCCATTCAAGGTAAGAATAGAATAGAACTGCATGCAGTTATTAACACGTTGCTGAATCTGGTCTATCAGTGAAGACCGGGCACACCATTAACCTGGATGATAGCAGACGCATAGCGATATGTAGTCGTAAGAGGATGATGAGATTGATTAGAAAATCTATCGAACCTAAATCACAAGGTGATATTGTGAATGAAACAGCGGCGGAAAAATCGTTAGGTTAGATTTTGAATACCATATTAGTTAATGGTAGGAAAGAATAATTACACGAATCAGAATCTGAAGTTAGGTCCAGTAAATGATTAATAATATCGGATTGATTAGTCAGTTATTGAGACTACAATAATAAAGTTCATTCTTTAACCGTTCCATTATTTTAATTTTAATTTAGAGTTTTTAATAATTTGAACGCTTAATAAGGAACTTGAATTTTTCATAACTTAATTAAGCTTCTTATTTGACTAAATTTGATCAATTACCAGAATTTATATTTTTTGTATTGCTCCCACTCAATCTATTGAGATCACAATGGTATTACATCATTTTAAATGTTGGACAAAAAATAATTAGTATGGCGCGCGCAAATGGTAAATAAGCATATTCACTTACATGGATGTACATGTGCATCAATTATATTTAAAAGAAAATTTGTTTTATACATGTATATTAACTCGCAAACATGCACATACATGACGCGTACCTATTCAATAAAATGACACCAGCCAGTCCAAAGTATAACTCGAGTGGTTTGGTAAACAATTTCAAATGTACATGGTTCGTCTCTTATTAATTTCAAAAAGAATATTTTGAATGAAGTATTTAATTGCGCAGCGTTGTCGTCATATGTTCTTCTACCGCCCTCGACTATTGCAGATCTTTGAATAACGTTTTAAGTCGATAAAATTTTGATTCATTTACAATTCCAGTTGTAAAATGATAATAGTGTCCACGATACTACAGCTGAGTTGAGCTTTGGTGAGAAGGAAATAGCCTGTATTATAATTAGTTGATACTTCCATACATGATTTATATATCGATGCAATTTATATATATCGTTATTTCCACGTAAATTGTACCACAACAAATATAATTATCAACATAGTTTTATTAATAAAAGATGATATAGAGTCAAATTGACCAATGTAGGAAATATGTTTTACAGTTTACATAGCGAAAGTCAAAAAAGCGTATAAATGCGCAATAATGCAATTAAATACAATCATTTGAAACCAAACAATGTCGACATTAATACTATCGTGTGAATAGCACACGACACTGTCTGTCGTCTACAGTGCAAAATGCAAAATCTAAACACAAAAGTTTATTGACGCGTTCGGTTAGGCGGTTCCCGAAATAAATACTGTATTTCATATCATTAATATTACCACTTATGGTATTACTACTATTACTCCAAGTGCACACACACAGGTAAAGCGTATGCACGCTGTCAAATTATAAGTATTAGAATCAATAAGAGAAATAAGTAATCAATAACCAACAGATAAATGCACATGTACAACAAAATACAGGAAAATACAGTCCTGACAACTAAGGAAGCGCGCAATTTTTAAAATATATGTTAATATCGCGTACTGTCCATGAATAGCAAAGACCTGTCAAGATTAATCAAAATATCTTCAGATAGGTGGTTAATGCTTGCTTCTTGGATATTTAGTGGACCGATAAATCGGATAGGTTAACTAATATTTTAGCGACCGAAGTGACGGTAGTTATGCAAAAAATCTACTGAAACATCTGACTTTTATTATTTTGTAACGTTTTAAAGCGACGAAAATCATTAACATTTACTGTTTCATAGCAGTTTACCTAAAGAACTAACGGAAAGTCTTACATGGCAGTTACTAAAATTGGCCAGATGCATTTTGAGTCACTAGTAATAAGCCACTGATTGGTTATTTAGGGCCAATAAAACGAATAAATAATGGCTATGTGGCTGGTAAGTACACGCAAATCATGCTGATGTTATGACATTTATGATGAGTTTGCTTTACCGGCTAAACTATGGTTTCAATACATGACATGCATACACTAAGCTCCCCTGCCGTACACTGAATTAGAATAGACAAACTCTAGTGCACTGGTTAAAAGGAACATTGAGATAAATTATAAGAAGATAGAGTGGTTATCATCGATTAGTCAAGGAGGAAATCTATAATTTTAACAACCAGGATGCTTGAAACCCAATCGTCAAAAATGATAACTTTATCAATCTTGACATTGCTAGGTTGTACGTAATGAGCTCAAAGGAGTAACCAGGCCAAGTGTTCAATATTTAAATATGTATTGCCAGCTGGATCGTTTTTAGTAGGCTGCCTGTTAATGCTGTAGACAGAATTTGTTAAAGTTGATTGTGCAACAGAATGTAAATCCCAGCTGCGTCTAGGCTAGTTTAATTCGCATTTTCTTAAATGAAATAGTATGTTATCCATCATAAGCGATAAGACTTTGTATACAAGTTAACAACTATTGATTGCGCGAGGAGTGACAACAATATGTGTGAATCAAGTTTGCTAGCTTCCAATACCATTGTATCTAACCACTCGCACAAACTAGAAAAACTACAGTCAATCGAATATAGTGACGCATTTCGATTTTCCATCAGAGTAAGACGACAAACCTTCTAGTGGGGATCAAACCGCAACGCATATCTACGTTATGGAAAATCAGATATACGGATCTCACCTCTAGCAATCTAGCATACATTGCACTTGATTGGAAATATCGGCTATACAATTTATATGCATTACCAACCTTTACGTTCTGCAGCTTTCGCCGCATTTATAAGGTATATAATTTAAAAAAGCATTGATTGCATGGATGATTATAACAATTCTTTAAATTAAGATTGAGCTTAATATAAACACCAATCCCATTGTCTCTATTCAGTTTCACAACAGAACTACCATTAATCACACGTAGTAACGCGTTTCGACGGAAAACTGACAAGCGAGGATCAAAGCGCAATTATAGAAAATCAGATGTGCGCGTCTTATTTCTGGTAGTCACGCATACACGGCACTTGATTTTTCCAAAACTTAAATATGCATTGCAGATTGATCTTAGCTCGTGTTCTGATGATCACGGAAGGTCGAAACGCATCAACACGTGTGAATGACTGTAGTTTGTCTATGTTGTGCGACTGGTTAGATACAATTGGATTTAAATTTACATCAAGCTCGCAAACTTGATTTGTAGAATAGGATAATCTTCTTGATTTAGAGAAGACTTCTGTGTTTTGCTGATTGAATTAAGCATGTACTGCTAAAACAGAAATTCAATAAAGTCAAGCATAGACTAGAACGGATGCAATATGGTGTGCGAATAATGATGCGTTTCAAGTTTCCAATGAAGGTTTAGTACTCATTGCTGAATACCTTCTTCGATCGACAGTTCATCCAACCAAAGAAACACAAATAATAAAGCGTAGGAAGTTTCGCTTATATGGCGTCAATACTCAACAATCACTGGCGTTTCACAAAATAGGCAAGCGTCTATACCTTTTGATCATTTATTAAATATAATCAATTCCCCACGTATCTACATCTAAGTGAAGCTAAAATGACTGTAAGCTAATTTTCCACGCACGTCAGACAAAATATTAATGTTTTTTGTTAGTATGTAGCCTACATACTTACCGAATCGGAAATATTTACCATACGAAATTGCGGAATTAGGAATAGCGTCAAATAATATTGACAGTGTAAATTAACACAAAAGATAACGGATAGCAGAGAAATGCTGTCATGATAAATGATCTCAAAGTTAGTGTGTATATAATAAGCTAAATTAAAATATAAAGTTAAAATAAATGAAGATCACAGAAAAAATTATCAACGGAAAAATATAATGGCAACATTGTACGCAAGCGCGATAATTGACATAACATGTTCGTTAATGATAAAAAATTAAAATATGATATAGAAAATAGTACTAAAGTTCATCAACAAGAGGAAATTATATCAATTCACATGTAATTAAGTCCAATTCACTATTCTTAATCCTTTCCAGCAGCCAGATCCTGATTGTGATTTTTACAATCGTCACCGCTTACCACTAGTTAGTGCTATGTTTCAAATAAACCCAATCGAATTTCAACCGGTGACTCATTGATAATTTATTCTCTGGACTTTATTCCAATAGATTCCGGTAAATAAATCTTGATAAAAGGTTAAGAGGGTAGAAAACTATCTTGTGAGTCAGCATGAATCAGGTAATAAGCGACATAAACTTGCCGTCACTAAAACAGTTGCCTTAACTGGAAGGCCTATTAAAACAAATCCGGCATCTAAAAATAGTTAAATTTCACACAATTGAGAGTTTTAGAGTACATTAATTAACTAAAACCACATAATGTCAAGAAGAAGATAACTTGTAATGCTCAAAATCTGTTTAAAATCACGTTCGTCGGCAAATATGATTTTTTTAAAAATCTATGATGACCAACTTATGCCCAAAAAACTAGAAGTAAAATTAAAATTCTACTGAAAAAGTGCACCAAAGATGATCACCTCAGGATCACAGATTATTGTAATTCAAGTCCATGCAATGATGATGAGCAGTTTGGAATGGAGTCTTTTAGCACATGTCTAGAATTACTACCTGAAAATCACGAACATGTGCATTAATTAAACATACTACCAAACATAATCTAGGTACAAAAACTATAGCGATATAATCTTCAATGATGTCATCACCATTATCATCATCATAATATACAGTCATACAAAAGCCAAAAGTGGCTTATGTTTCACTGCCACATTTGGTTGTATATGGACTGTAAAAGAACATTATGTCGCCCATTCCTAGTGAGGATTGTTTGTATTCGGAGGTTTCCTTCTCTTAGATAGTCTGCCTACCAAGGCTGATGAGCATTATATGTTTAGATGCCAGTGGCCAAAGTTTGCTTCAGCTGAGTAAAGGCGCACTTTCTTAGTAAAGGCAGTAATCGTATGTGCAACGAGTTCACAAGTTAAACAAATTGATATGTTCACATGACACACGCATGTCATGAGCCATACAGACAAGCATGTACTCACTCCATTGGTCCTAATCAATATTTTTCTCATTAATAATGATCGAGTATGCACAGGAACTACCATGGAAACCTGGCACTACTTGTTGCGACCTATCTTATAACCTCATGCTGCGACACACACGCGATTAAAATGACTACTACGGCTAACATTTTGCATAGCAATTACTTGTGATTATTTGGCATAATGACTTAGACGACGCAATGATCGCATACGATCCTGTTTGGAATTTTAGTCCCTTGCGATAACTTAAAATATATATGGGGAGATCATCAACCAGTTAATTAACCGAGTTTTAACTTTTTCCTACAATACTAATGACCTCTCAAGCACACACTGTCTTGCGTTTGCCGGATACATACGTCATCCCCACTCCCTCTGTTATCAGATTGTCTGCTCTCATCTCTTACGATTAAATCCATTAAGATCTACAACACAACAGATATTTGCAATAAACGTAGCCTGAATTTACTGTAAACAAGCCACTGAAGCGAATCTGAAAAGTAAGGGTTAGCGGTAGCTCATTAATTAACTTATCGAGATCATTCCACAATGGCTTTCTCCTACTGACATCATCACATAATAGGCACTTATGTAAAACACAGCTGCCAGGTCTTCGTGATTTACTTGGACATGTAGGTTCTATGAAGAACAGAAGTATTGAAATACAAAATTTGCCGAGTCAAAGCCCTTCGACGGTTTAATAAAAATTATGCAAATGGCAATAGTTTAGGGCAGTTGTTCTGCTGATGTTGCCTTGCCTTAAAGTTTACTTGGCCATAACGGTGTTATCTTAAGGTTTAGTTTACCTTACAGGCGTAAGCTTTGGTTTACTCTCCGTCATTCGTTTTTCCGTCCAATTCTGTACACGACCAGGGAAGATTGAAACGCACCAGTACACTTAATAGGAGATAGTTTTCTATACTTTACTACCGCTAAATTAACTAATGAAGCTGTTGCTAATTTTAAACTCGCAACCGCGAGTTGAATATTACCTAGTCCTGCGCACACAATTAAAAAAACAATAAGGCAAAGACAATTTTCAATTTTTTGCCAAACAATTGTAATTAGAGAAGAGTCAAATGGAAATAAACATAAATCATTTTATTTGTTGTTAGTACTTTTTAGTTTAGGCATAATTGCTTGTGTTTCAGTTAGTCAGAACAGATTATTAATCGTAGCACTTTATTATTTAGTTCATAACGACTGAAATTCACTGTTTCACCGATACTGCAAAATTAAGTCCTGTTCTACATTTCCAGCAAAAACAAATTAGTTAACATACGACAGATGAAAATAAACAATTTAGCCTGGAAAATTTAGTCTTACTGACGAATGCCTTTTGTGCTTACTGGCTTTTAATTGTTATGAGAATTCAGCGTCATCTTCATCTTCATCACAACCATACAAAAGCCAATATCGATTAATGTTTAACTGCCATATAACCATAAGTCATTCATGGATATATTTGGACTGAAAAATAACACTAGGTCGCCCATTCCTGATGAGGATGGTTTGTATTTGGAGTTCTCCTCCTCTTAGATATTCTCCCAGTCAAAACTGACGAGCACTATCTGCCCAGATGCCAGTGGCCAAAGTTTCCTTCAACAGCCGAAACTTGTCCTTGCTACCAATCATGCTACCATTCCCGGACTAAATATCTTGTGCCCGCAGATCACCAGGCCGGAATTTCTATGGTTAAGGAACGAATAGCTACTATTACTATCTGTGAGCAAGCACATTGTGATACTGGATGATACAACAACATTGTTTAATGAAAGGCGCTATAAATTCAATGAACTTTATTAATTTGGTGATAGCAAACAGAAAACTAAGACCATAACAACCCAATGTTCTTATAGATAGACTTAACATCGATTAAACGGTTTATACCAACCATTTTGAGCATCCGTTACATAAACTCTTGATAGATTTCGTTAAATCAAGTTTACGGGCTTGAAGTACACACCAATCCAATTGTATTTAACCAGTCGTCGATCAACATAGCAAGGCTACCGTCAGATTTATTGGCTCAAGCTTACTGCCCAGGATAAAAGATAATTTAAAAAAGGCTGGAATGATGTATTTTAATGATAATGATTTAAGTTAAGAGTCAGACCATACCACGACTTTTCGATCTTCTTTCGCTTTATTTGGTGTTGCACACCAAACTAGTAAGAACGAAACGAATTTTCACTTGAGATTATACCTATAGTTCATGCTGACTTTGTTTTTATCCTACTCGTCCTATTTAAACTAATTTTTAACTAGGTGCGCAACACCAAAAACACTATTACTTCAATTGTGTTTGTAATTGAAAAACCCATCCACAACGCGTCCTATACAAGCCAAACTCTGTCATGGAAAATAGCGTCCGATTTTGTATTTGGACATTAAGTATACATTTAATGTGACCGAGCCAGCGCAATTGATTGAGTCTTGTATTCTTGTCTTACGCTAAGTCATCATTAATAGATACAGAAGTACGTCTAAAAATGACAGCATTACTCATTAGATGCTTATAATTAATACGAGCTATGGATCTCCGACAATGATCGTCGAATGTTTGTAAACGACTTAATTACTCAAGTCTCCGTAACGTACAACGATACTGCACGTACAGCTGAATTTTACACGCAACATTTAAGATGAAATGAGATACTCCAGTTTCGTTATTAAAGACGACGACTGAAGAGGACCAATTGCTTCTGTGATTCCCATTTTCGCTTCGTCACCTAAGTTATAAAAACACCAACTTGTGATATCTTTTATGTAATTAAACAGACACTGGTTGCGCAAGCGGTGATAATTACTATAACCCTTGATGTGATCATGAAAAAAACACCCGATCCATCATATACGTAATTTTGTTAGCACAAACTAAGCCTTGTATAGTGTTGAAAAGGCAATTCATATAGTAGACCGGTTTCGTCCTTAATGGGAACTCGTCAAGTGCCTTTTCAACACTATAAAATGCTTAGTTTACACTGATAAATGTATGTAAATAAAGGGCCAGGTGTTTATATCAAGAGCACAGTCTTGATTATAGTAATTGTTATCACTGCCC
The DNA here is from genome assembly GCA_029291075.1 of Eudiplozoon nipponicum. Classification (NCBI taxonomy): domain Eukaryota; kingdom Metazoa; phylum Platyhelminthes; class Monogenea; order Mazocraeidea; family Diplozoidae; genus Eudiplozoon; species Eudiplozoon nipponicum. Next base: position 58,071 of record JAQBSW010004454.1, on the reverse strand, counting down.
GCGCATCCAATGTTCGCTTAATTATATACAAGTAAATTTCGATACCACTTCGCCATGTAGTGTGGTGACTGTTCAATAAAGACAGATTGGGGATGGTTAGTTGGACATTTTGTTCTAAAGGGATGCTATATCAATTCCACCTAAAAGAAAGCTTAACCAAGAAAAATTATTTATTATATAACTGAGAATTGTGTGTATTGTGCGGAAACGTGGCTCAGTGGTTAGAACAACAGATTCCGAAGCAGACTTGCCCATGTCCGAGTCCGGTCGGCGGAAAATTTTGGAGTACATAATGAGTTCCAAATAAGGAAGAAACCGGTCTACTGGATGAATTGCCTTTACAGCACCATACGATGCGTATTTTGTAGTGCCAAATGTATGTACATAAAGGGTCAGATGTTTATATCAAGACCTCAACCTTGTTTATAGTAGCTTATGATATCTTCGACGCCAGTATGCTAAGCGTTTTGAAAAGTAAATTTCCTAAAGCTGAATTAAGAGAGAGAAAATGTAAACATCCTTGTCGGACGCCAAAGCTGGAAATAAACTCGTGCAACGAGTCTTATTAGACACCGACCCGACCAGAAATATTAGTGTAAAATTCTCGTAAAGTGTCTACAAATTGCGAATGCACACTCTTTTTCAAAGAATAATCAGTTCTACGTTGCAATCCATTGAGAAAACTACAGCTTTGAAGTCTGGAAAGACAGTCATCATGCGACGATAGACATGACGCACTAGAAGAAGTATGTGATAGACAGAATTTCATCCGAATCGGAAACTAACATGCATGTCTCCTATGTGACTAGCGACGTTAAATAATCAAAGCAAACAACCTTGATATAAAAGGAGCTGGGCTTAAACAACGACGATCACCGCAGGAAATACGAGTGCCTATTTGTAAATGAAAATGATTGCCAAGCTATAAGCTGTTGGTGTAGTCTCAATCAATATATTAAGATATTTGTTGTTTTGCTACAAATTATACCAGCGCGAGCCTTAAAAACTCGACAGCACATCACTAAGATCGACAGGTTTGTGAAGTTTAGTAGTTAAGATTTCACTCCTTATCTCTAACAACGAAGGTTATCGATATTAGCGTTCCACATATATAATATTGGCATACTTTAGGTAATCGAGATTGATGCAAGCGACCAAGTAAAGTATACTTTTATATGTTCTTTCAAGCGATCTAGAAGAGACATTTTAACGATGTAAGATAATTGTGAAGATAATAAATGGTTTACCATTTTTTAAACTTTAGCTGTTATCCGATGCGAACGCTACTTCAAGATCTGCTTGCAGAGAGGGCTTAAGTTGGCATCTAATAAATCTACGAAAGTTATTATAGGCCTAATGACTACTGCTAATGAAACCTACATTGCCACATACATAAGTATCTACATTAAACATGGTTGATATTAACGCCATTCAAAGCATGTTTGAATTTTCCTTCTTAAGGCCAATAATATCAACTTCAGAGAATATTTAATTTTTTTGTTGAGCATAAGGCTATTCGAGTATTCTGACATTTAACTGAGGTTTCTATGCAACGCGTAATTGTAACGTCTAACTAGACACGTCTAAGAACGAGCGACCGTCCTAGGTGCAATCACGTCATTTATAAATAATTGCTACATGATAAATATGAGACCACCAGTGTCCAGAGACTGGTAGATGTCATTTGGTGCAACACCTTACAAACCAACTATAAAATAGATCAGATTACTCACTATTTCTTAAAAACCATCCAGGGTATGAGTGCAATGTTTCGCGCCGTCTAGAAAACTTCACGAGTTTCTTGAAGGAATGTTTTTTGTGCGATACTGAATTAATTGAAATTACCTGATCTGCGTTTTGACTAACGCAGCTTTCATTGTTCCAGTAAATTTCTTTTTGCATAATATTTCGATCTACATTACCGTAGATCTTCATCAGATGCATTTCACGAGTTTGATGGACATATTTTAGAGGTTATTTCTTTTCCACCAGGTCCTACCTTCCATAAAAAACTCTGACTAAATTTAAATTATCAATCAAAAAATTGCTACAAATCGTAGAATATTTAATTGCATAACAAAGCAGTTAAGCATACAAATACAATATTAAACAGCTACATTAAATGATCAGATAGCTTATTCAAAGTTACATGTTGACTTATTTTGTTAAATTAAGGTAAATTTAAATCAAGAATGAATGAAGAAATATGCGCATACTCACCATGATTACACGGCAAAATTCGCAGTTTCTCATTGTCAGCATAGTCTTCCAAGCAGATCGCACATGTTTCGTATGGGTCCTGCCCTGAAATCATAATAAGTTCAAGATTCGATATAATGCAAATAAAAGGTTCTTCCAAATAGGATAATTAAGTGAAGATATATTGCAGACGTCTAATATTATTTTTTAAATACAATTTTCATACGTTGAATAATGATGACTCCAAGGTTCACAAACACTGATTACCATCTCTCGTGCAATGATTCAGTGCGTAAACCTTACATGGGCAATTTGCTCATAAATAGCGCAGCCAATGACACACATTAATAGAGTTAAGAATCGCAGAAACACTTTAAATTTTTTAAAGTATATAGCATGGCGTGATTGATAATGAGTAAGCATAATAGCTAAATAATTTTTTTTAAAAATACTATTCTTATTAGTCATGGTTACGACGTGATACCACAATTAAGCTGAAATGCCAATGTTGTCTTGCCTTACTTTGCTTCACTTCTGTGCACTATCTAGGTAAGTATAATCATAGTAATTAAGTCATTCTCCTAATAAATCTCTAATAATTTGTGTGCCTAAAAGTTTATCGTTGTCGTTATAATAATTTTTTGTCATTCTTCTTCTGGTTAAATGTCAGTTAAACATTACTTACTAAATAGTTTTGTATTGTTATGAATGATGATGAAGATGACGATTATAAGGTTATTAACCATAACTTTACAATATTTTTATTCAAGTCATAATTTCTTCTTAAATCGCTTACTTTGTCTTTAGACTGTCTGGCTTTATTAGTATACCTTTTTTATTTAACATCGTAGATGATTGAGAAAGTAGCGGTTTTTACATTACACTTCACAAATATGAAGGATTTATACATTGTAGAGTTTTGTACGGGGGCCGCATATGTTTATGTTTTCATATATCCGCACCTCACTTGGAATTCCATATATAATATTTAACCGGTAAAGTAAGCTATTTTCAATGCTTGCGTTACCTCGACAAACACTGCATTTATACACATTAATAAATTAATAAAAACTGAAAAAATGGAAATCCTACTCGAATGCAAATGAAGTTTCACAATAATTAAATTCGAACCTTAAAACGACTAAAATTGTCGGCATAAATATTTCATATAATGTTTCATAATTAGCAGGAATACATACTTGATAGAATAACTCTTTGAACGTTATTATTCACAGCGACAAATGCAACCACGACGTTTAGAATGATGACTATTGTGGGAATATTATATATTTTACAGCTCAAAATATTTCATCATAGTAAAATATGATCAAAAAAACTTAGTATCTTTAATTTTAATCAAGGTTGCGATCATGATATAAATACCTAACCATTAATTACTTACTTATGTCAGTAGTAACTAAGAATTGTATAGTGTAGAAAAGGCAATTCATCCAGTAGACAGGTTTCGTACTTATTGAGATCTCATCACGTACTGACCAGAATTTGCCGCTGACAAGGCTCGAATCTGGGCAAGTCTGCTTCGGAATCTGGTGCTCTACCACCGAGCCCCTCTGCCGCACATTACACTACACACAATTTTCAGTTATATACTAATGTAACTTGGTTAGTCTATTTTTACATTAGGTGGAGCTCATATGGCATGGTGGCTCAGTGGTTAGAGCACCAGATTCCGAAGCAGACGTGCCCAGTTTCGAGCACTGTCCAAAGCAAATTCTGGCCAGTACGTGATGAGTTCCCAATAAGGACGAAACCTGTCTACTGGATGAATTGCCTTTTCTACACTATACAATTCTTAGTTTATACTGACATATGTAAGTAATTAATGGTTAAAGTGCTTATATCAAGATAGCAACCTTGATTATAATAATAATTATAATTATAATGACGCGAATTATGGTCAATTAACTCCAAGCAACCGGTGCGGTCATCTCGATCTATATACTACGGAAGAGATTATTCAACGCGATAAGAATTATCACCAATATCAATAAATTTGATCAATAGCGGAATATTCTGACCCGCAGCTTTGCGAATTATAAGAGATTAGATTGATATCCGCGATTTTAGCCTTGACGGAGGTTCGAGATTGAGTCACCAGATTTTTTATAGGAGCATATTTTCGAAGATTGGGAATAATGCAAGCATCCAAAAAAGATGAACTCGGAAGGTTTTGACTACCAATCAAGACGACACATTTTACCGATTATATAATCATTATTATGATAATTTATTATTTTTGACTTGCTGCGCTAATATGTTCCGAAAAATTTCGATCATTAGATTAAGTAGGAACAGAAGAATAAACGAAAGGTTTAATGTCATGCACATATGCGTTTCATGCTTATTGGTGACTCATCAGTGACTCATACACAAATATTTGGTCTAGAAATGTGGAACATTTGAACGGTAAAATCTCCTATAAAAATGTGTATTCAAGCAGTTATGTTAACTTCATAAAAAATTCATCGACAATGCGACTTCAAAACTAACTCACTACATAATATATGTAGTGTACTTGTAAAAGAATCCAACAATCTGATTTTCAAAAGTCGCAGTGCCGAAGACTTTATATGAAGTTTACTCCATTCTTAACCTAAATATATAGTGGGAATAGGGCATAATACTTACATTAACTCACCAGAATATATAATTGGAGTGGGGCATAATACTGGCTTCTATTGATCAGTAGCCAGCAAGCACCAAACGAATATCAACTTTAGATTATACCTTTCGTTCATAATGACATTGGTTTATCCTTCTGGTGTTATTTAAACTAATTTTTTGCTCGGTAAGCAAAACGTAATACAAAAGTGCATATATCTTCGTTCTCCGCAACAAACAATACATAACTATTATATATTTGGTTAATTGTCAAGATTAGCGCGAAATGTGATAGCTGAAATCGATCAAGGCCAGAATGTATGAATTTGCTATTGTAAGTGTTCAGAGATTGCTAATAAAATATCTTGAAATCCGGTGTGTTGGTACTGTGTACTAACTCAGCATTTTGAAAAACATTGCGCTGGTACCCTTTAAAAGCTCAGTATATATTACACAAAGTGAGTTGGCTTTGAAGTCACATTGTCGAAATCTTTACATGAAGTTAGCTGTATTACATTTGCGTTCCATAACAAACGACAGTTCTGAAGGTAACCACGAATGTTTTTAAAAATTGCTACATGATTTATTTGCTTAAAATTTTCCGGGTTCTCAAGGACTCCACATGGTGCAACGTCTTACGTGTCACTCAAGTATTCAAAAATACGTTCCCTATTATCGTTCTTGGCTCGTAGCCTTAGAAATTTTGGCCTGACGACCGGCAGGCTCAAGCTAGTCAACCCGGGATTGGTGGCATGAGCCTTGCCGTGTCATAAAGGGACAGCCATCATCCCGTTTCATGTGAAGCTTCAAGTATGATCCAACTGCGCAGTAACTTTTTTTGTTAAATGTGTAATGGCATTAGGAACTCTTTCACTAGCTTAAGCAATATTTCAGACGAGGTGAGAATAAGTATCGCGAAAGCTAGGGTAGCTTTCTCGAATTTTCGGCATTTATAGAGAAACGCGTATATTTCAATTTGCCTTAAAAGTCATGTTTACAATGCATCTGTACGCGCAGTCTTACTATACACTAGTGAAACTTCGCCTCTTGATTTGAGTTGATGATTTAAGACGCTTACAGGCATTCGATCATCGTTGTTTGAGAAGTATAGCAAACTTGATTTAAATAATTGTTACCACCACCCGCGCAATCAATTATTGTTAAATTGTATTGCCTATATATGTATATCTGGTGAAAGCTGCAAACAGTTAATGTTCGTGACTGCATAGAAATTGTGTAGCCGACATTTCCAGTCAAGTTCAATGTATGCGAGACTGCTAGAGGTGAGAGCCGCATATCTAAATTTGATTTCCATATATATTCAATGCGGTTTGATCCTCGATAGTCAGTTTGCCGTCGTACTCTGATGAAGATCGTGAAGGGTCGAAACGCATCAGCGCGTTGCGGCTGGCGGTAGTTTTGTTATGTTGTTCGACGACTGGTTAAATATAATGGGATTGATGTTTACTTCAAGCTCGCAAACTTGATTTAAATAATTGTTACCACCACCCGCGTAATCAATTATTGTTAAATTATAAAGTATAGCACACGTTGGTTACCAACAACGAATAACTAACGTTGACATCCGTAGACGTATTTTTGGATCGGACAATAAATGCTCGTTGTTAGAAAAACAAATAAGGCTCCATCAATTTCGTTGGCTCGGTCACGCTTTGCTTATGCTCTCATTTCGATTTTTCAGTAGAGCTCTGTTCTCTCATCCAGCACCAAGTTGGCAAAAGAAACAAATTGTGCAGATTTTAACAAGGCAGAAAAAATTGAAGTCACTTACATCTAAATTGGGTAGTATAGGACCCAGTATATATTAGGTGTTGCGAACCTAGTAACAAATGAGTTCATTTGTGACCAGAAGAATAAACCAAAGGCAGTATGAACGGAAATTATAATCCCATTCACATTCTTTGCGTGCTTACTGGCGACTCATCAGTAGGATCCGGTATTACGCCCTTTAACCACTATATATTTGAGGGACGTATGTGGGATCAAGGCCAGAGTGTAATGATTTGCTGGAGTAACAAGTGTTCAGAAATAGTTGTAATTCTCAATTTCGGTGAACTTTAGCATAAATTGATATCCATCATGGTTGGTATCATGTACCGACTCGGAAACCATAGTTTTAGTACCATGTACCTTTTCGGTACAATAATGTTGGTATCGGTTACTAACACAATAGCCATAGTGTTAGTATCCTTTACAGACTCGGTATATATATTATATAGAGTTAGCTTCACTAGTGCAGGTTTACACATTCGTCTAGGAGATTGTAGCGTCCTATTATCCAACAAAACTCACCAAAATATATAGTGGTAAAGGGGCGTAATACCGGCTCTTACTGATAAGTTGCCAGTAAGCACGAAACGAATGTAAATGAGATTATACTTTCCGTTCATACTGACTTTGGTTTATCCTTCTGGTCACAACTGAACTAATTTGTTACTAGGTTCGCAACACCTAATACATACCTGCATATATATTAGTTCTCAGCAAACAGTATTTAACTGTAGTAAAGGACCCACTCGCCTACCAGGATGGGGTCCTCGTGCGCACCTTAATTCTTGGCTAGAAACCCTTAGTGATATGGTATCGAATTGAGCCCATTGGCGATCTTATTGCAGATGTCTAGTAGAATCATCTTCGTAACTTTCTTTTCTTACTAGGACAAAGTTAACTACGAGGGTTGGTCTGTTTATGACGTGATATAGTGAAATCCACAGGGAAGCTTTATTGCTGATGTTGCCTTGCCTTAATGGAAACTTGGCAATAATGTGGTTGTAGAGAAGTTCAGTTGCCTCATTTCTGTGATTCATCCTAATAAATTTACTTATAGTAACTTGGTATTCACTATCTCTCTCTCTTTCTCTCGTAAATCTCCACAATAATTTATCTGATTTATTATTTCTGTATTCATTTATATATTTTGTTCACTCCTTATGGTTATATGGCAGTGAAACATTAGTCATTTTGACTTTTGTATGGCTGGGCATGATGATGATGATGGTTATCGTTCTAAATTCAGCTTAACGTGCATTTGACTCATAAATTGAGTTCATTTTTACTTAAGTGATCAATTTAGGTCGCAATAGAAGAGTACTATATTCAGGCTTCGGACATGCAGTATATATAAACTTCCATTTGATTCAAAGTACGTGCTTAAACTTCCTGTAGCCATACTTTTATACCCCTTGCAAATTAAATTTGCTTAGCTAAATACATAACCAAAATTAAATGAACGGTGATTCACTTGAAATAGTTTAGATATTTTGAACAAGATCATTGTCATCAGTAATTTGATAAACATCCATCGGTTTTTTGCATCGGTAAGAGCGTAAGTTGCTAGATTTTGACGAGGAAGTTAACGAAGAGAAACCGAATTCAAACTCAACGTGCCTATAAAGGCTTTATTTTATTTATTATTCTGCATGAATTACCAGATAAGGCAAATTTTTATCCTGGACGACGACCCATGCATTATGGAATCATTAATGGTAGAATAATTAATGTGTATTTGAGAGCTATGAAACAACCCTAGGTCACACATTCGTAGTGGGGATAGTTTGTATACCGAGTTTTCCTTCTCATAGATAGTCTGCCAACAAAAACTGACCAAAACTACATGATCGGGCACGAGATACCAGTTTACAATACAGCTCAAATTATCCCTGTTTTGGCCGCTTGCTATCATATCGTCATTACCCATTTATCATTAAATGTTAAAGCCGAACTAGAGTTTTCATATAAACAGGAAGGAAGGCTGTATTCTATTAAAACAGCTAGGTTTATGATATCATTACTATTATGACTACGATTCAGTAAATAATTTAAATCAATCATCTTAGACTGCTAAAAATAACTGGATTTTACAAGGCGTGCTTCAAATGTTTTGTGATATCAAAATTGTCTAACCACAAATTATTATGAAAACTACACTTATCAGACAGTCTTCACACAGGTAGCTTGTACAATAGAAATTCAGTTAATGATAATCGACAGGCATAGATTGATTAATAAATTCATTCATTTACACTTTAAAGTGGATAATGGTTGAATAGCCGTTAGCAAACACAGCTAACTAACATGTACTAGTTTTGTGATAGCTCTGAATCGTGAAGCGTTGATTAAAGCACTTTAATATGTTAGTTGAAAACAATAACCGTCTGCATATGTAAATAATGGAAAGATTTGTTCTCCACAACCCGCTTCGCTTTACTTCATTCCTTGCGATTAAATTGTTGCGAAGTCAAGTAAATTTCAATCATTGGCACCATTACATTTATTAGAGCTACCACTATTTTTAAATATACCAGATACTTCATATTAATAGTCCACTATCTTAGGCAGTGTTTCACAGTTTTATTAGACAAATGTCATATTTCAAAGAATACTCATTAACGAACTTTAAAATGTGTCTATGCAGAAAAGTGTGGTAACAGAAGAACTAAACGCTAGTCACGAATCGTTAAATAAAAAAATCTTTCATTAAAACATGAATAAGACCATTTATCAGTGCAGACATGAATATTATAGAACACAGGACGATCGTTCCACAATTTATTGAATGCCACTGTTGAATAGCACTTTCCTCCGCTGTTTGATAAATATAAATAGTTGAAAATTTAGATGCTTTTCGAACACTGACTAGATTTCAGAAAAAGTTATCTTCATTCTCCTCGTAACATATGGCACAAAAGAAAATAGTTCTTCAGTTCTGGGAAGGCACTGAGCGTGACATAATTTTGTTTGGAACGACCAGAGCTACTACCACACAAGCAACGTTGTGAGTTCATTACTTAGCTTAGTTGGGAAAGGAAATAATAACTAATCATCAAAAGGAATCTAGAGCAAAATTAAGCAGACAACCTGTTTGATTCGGAATTAATAGGTCGTTTAAATCGAAGAATGTCTATAGAGGTGAATCTGGTACTGCCCTACAAAACCCCTTAAGCATACTGTCTGCAAATACCTTGAGACAACAACGATTAAAAAGCCAGTTAAATTGTTTCAGAACAAGAACAAGCCGTAAATTATCCACACTACTAAAGATACATTTTGCCAGGATAAACAATTACCAATTTCGTACAGTGGCATGAAACAAAAGCTAATCTTAATCTATAGTCGATTACCATCCCTATCCTGCAATACTACTACTACCACCACCACCACCAAAAATACTGCTACTACTATTAAAACAATAACAAATATTAATACTGTAATCATTAAGAACCACAATCCTAATTCTCAAAATAACGAAAGTTATGCTCTAGCTTACCGGCTAAATGACATTGATCAACGATCAATTTTTAATAATAAAAACTGATTAAAGATTACCCGATGACCCATTTGCAAGGCATGGAAAAACTTATAAGAGTTATGTCAAATATATTACATATTTTATATATAACAATCGAGGACTCCGGTCTGTGCGGTAGCAAGGAGCCAATTCAAATAAGAACGAACTAATCATGAATGGCTACTGGAATCCGATGACGGCTATTTGCCCACAGATTTTCTACCATTCAGTGTCTCAGGGCAAATGAAGGTACCGTTCGATGTGATCAAGAGACCGATATCGTAGATACGTGTATTCAGCCATAACATTGCAGATTTACAATTTCTGCGAATTTACAATGTCACCAGAATTGTCTCAGTGGTCTGGCAAGCAGAGTTTTTAAATGCTCTAATTACACAATGCCTCCTACAAAAGCAATTGGCGTTCCATGACAAGGTTCGATGTTGATGGTATATCAGATGCTGAATAGAAAGTCAGCTAAAAAGGTTCTTTCCCAATGAATGCCTCCGAACGATCAGCTGAGAATGACCTAATCGAAACCGCGGGAATACGTCGATTAACGAAACTTCCCAGGTTTTGGCAGCTATAGTCAGTAATGTTGTCTCAGAGGCATAAAGAACTGATAGTATAATTGATTTAAAGACCCATGACATGGTGACAAAATAAATTATCTTGTAATTCCAAAATGGGTTTCTAAACGCGTAAACGGCAGTTGCAACAAAACATGCTTTTGGATATCTCGACAGAGACAGCTCTTCCAGGTACATGATAGATCATCGACACACAGAGACAGAAAAGAAATAATATGAACCATACGTTACTAACAAATGTTATACTATACATAGATTTTGTGACAATGTTTAATTCTAAAAATATTATTTTTCACAAATATTAATGCAAACAAGCTTCACTAGTCAAAAATAAGTGATAAACCTATTAACATTACAACTTATATTTGTTTGCTATAACGTGAAGTAAAGAAGAATAATAAATATTTATAAATATGATATGTCCGCGCCAAATTCTGCACGTACGTGAAAGCGAAATAATCAGTACGTGATGAGATCCCAATAAGGACGAAACCGGTCTACTGCCTTTTCAAAACTATACAATGCCTAGTTTATATTGGCAAATGTATGTATATAATGGGACAGATTTTTATATCAAGATCGCAACCTTGATTTTAATCAAATAATATGATAGGAAGTTTTAACTAAAAATACTGGTTTAAGCAAATACGTATATACATATACATACATGTATACACACACATACATACATGATACATACATACATACATACATACATACATACATACATACATACATACATACACATATACATACATACATACATACATACATACATACATACATACATACATACATACATACATACATACATACATACATACACACATACACAAAAACATACATACATACAGACATACATGTATACATGCAGACATACATGTATACATACATACATACATACATACATACATACATACATACATACATACATACATACATACATACATACATACATACATACATACATACATACATACATACATACATACATACATACATACATACATACATACATACATACATACATACATACATACATACATACATACATACATACATACATACATACATACATACATACATAAACCTAGATCGAGTTAATCTGTACAATGGTTTCCAAAACAGCCTATAACAATAAAGTTGAATTAAGCAGGCATCTCTACTGTGCTCCGCTTGCCACAACTTCAACAGATTTTCTGTTATTCAAGTGTCATTCTTCTAATGAGGATAAGATGAAGCGTGATCATATGAAAACCTTTGATAGCGATTTGGCCACAAATATTCTTGTGCAATTCCATAGATAGTAAGGGCTAATGCACAAAAAAAAGATGTTAAGATTATTATATTCAAGGTTGCGGTCTTGATATAAACACCTGACCCATTAATTACTTACATATGTCAGTGTAAACTAAGAATTGTATAGTGTAGCAAAGGCAATTCATTCTGTAGACCGGTTTCGTCCTTATTGGGAACTAATCAGATACTGGCCAGAATTTGCCGCGTACAGGACTCGAATCTGGGCACGTCTGTACTTGTAAGTAATTAATGGGTCAGGTGTTTATATCAAGACCGCAACCTTGATTATAATAATTATCACCACCCGCGCAACCAATGTTCGTTTAATTATATAAATGTTCATTTCAATACCACTTCCCCATGTATTGTGGTGTCTGTTCAGTAATGACAGATTGGGCATGGTTAGTTGGAACTTTGGGTCTAAATGGATGCCATATGAGCTCCACCTTAAGGAAAAATTGACTAACCAAGTTACATTAGTTAGTATATAACTGAAAATTGTGTGTAGTGTAGTGTGCACCAGGATGGCTCAGTGGTTAGAGCACCAGATTCCGAAGCAGACGTGCCCAGGTTCGAGTCCTGTCCACGGCAAATTCTGGCCAGTACATGATGAGTTCCCAATAAGGACGAAACCGGTCTACAAGATGAATTGCCTTTTCTACACTATACAATTCTTAGTTTATATTGACATATGTAAGTAATTAATGGGTCAAGTGTTTATATCAAGACCGCAACCTTGATTATTATATCACCACCCGCGCAACGAATGTTCGTTTAAGATGTTAAGATGTTTCATTTTTTTAATGAGAATGCGGTATCTGAACATGATTATTACAGCACGCGACAGCTGTATTGATCATTCTTAAACGAAATTCTTTGCATAACAGTTTTTTAACCGGTATAATATTTAGAATAAATGTCCAGGTAATGTCATCTATCCACTAAAATACATGATAATGTGCGACTTTCTACGAATTTAATAACGAAAATATTCATTTGAATGTATACACATTTATGGTAGCTTTACCTTTTACGAACTTCTTCACTGTTAATTTACGCAGATGACCGCTCGATAACCGTCCATGCCTGCGGCGTCTCCACATTCGACACAGGTGGATTGAGAAAGAAACCGTCAATAAAATTAGCAGTGCACCTACTATTACTAGCAAAGCCAGGAAAACATAGCGCAATGGTACGCTGTACATGCTTAACATCATTACCGTGTACCTGCATAAATAGACAAAAATGATTATTAGAAATTATAAATAACACCGCAAAAACTAAATATAAAATGATTATAATAGTAGTAGAGACATGTAAAATAAAATGCAACATTCATGTTTGATAATAAAATACTGCAGGAAAAAGCATTCGGCTCAACGAGCCGGTGTGTTTCCATTTTATAAGCGCATCAAACTTAATGTGTGGAGAATAAAACAAAAAGTAGAATCTCAGGGTGCTTTTTAAACGTATTAAATAGCATTTAACAAAACAGTTATCATACAATGCGTCTGTTAATCGGCATATTTTATGTATAACAGTATGAGAAATATTTATATAACTTCCAGAATGTTGTACAAATAAAAATGCATTTCAGAATTAGGCAAGGCGCATCTTGTAACAAGTTATTTAATACAGAATCAAGAGAATACGCCAACCCTGATCAAATGGAAATATCCCAAAGAATGAGGCGATAAATTCATAACGCGTTTGACAAAATAATGGCGAACTGTTAAAAAAGTACAATATCAGCCTATTGATGATTTAATAACTGAAAATGAGATGCCAGTTGTTTTAATTCAAAAGTAAGCTTATTGCAGTACGACAATGAAATTTTTTAATGGCTTCAAAGTATGCCGCGTGTTTCAACAGATTAAAATGTGCGATATAAAAAGCTTACCTTGGACCAATGAATGTGCGCAGTTTATGGCCATCGCGCAGTCCGACAAACAACGACGGAATTAAAATATCGTCTAGAAGGGAATAAACAGTAGCGTATTAGCAAAGATATGACATATTGCCGATTGTATTATGATACTTGTAGCGAATAAGAACTATAAAGTTTATCCAATATAATCGGGCATTCAAAATACCAATTAGTCATCATCAGTATCACAAACACAAATACAGCAGCCTGAAATAGCTAAACGAAAATTAGTTGCGCGCGCAGTAATAAAATTACTATAGTCTAGGTCGAGATCTAGATAAAAACACCTAACCCGTTAAGTACATACATTTTTGAGTATAAACTAAGAATTGTATGGTGTAGAAAAGGCAATACAACCAGTAGTCCGGTTTCGTTGTTATTGGGAACTCGTCTCGTACAGCCCGTATTTACCGCGGACAGAGCTCGAAACTGGGCACATCTGCATCGTAATCTGGTGCTCTAACCACTGAGCCACTCTGCCGCAACAAGGACGAAACCGGTCTACTGGATGAATTTCCCTTTCTACAATATACAATTCTTAGTTTATACCGTCGAATGTAGGTACACAACCGGCCAGGTTTATATATCAAGGTCGCAAGCTTGATTATAATAATAAGCCGTACATAGCTCCTGTTTAACCGCCATATAACCACAAAAAAGAATTACAAACCAAATTAATTATAAATTTAAAAAAGTAGTAATAATGATAATGTAAAAAATTGTTAATGATAATTGATTTATGAAGGATCTAGTTTTGATCCAGAGATTTTCCTAGGTAACACAAAGAATTGAGGGAACCTAGGCTTCTATACGAAAATCACGATGGTCATGTCGAAATCCTCTATACAGATTTCCTACGATTTTACTGTATCGAGTCATAAGCACAACGAAGAAAAGAACATTAAAACATTGATTCTGCTTTATACCGAGTTACTATGAGTATATTCCACTCAAGCACATCATCATCATGCACAACCATACAAAAACCAAAAGTAACTAAAATTTCACTGCCATATAACAATAAGAAAAAATTGAAATAATAAATTAGACAAAATTATTAGGATGATTTACTAGAGAGTGAGAGAGAAAGAGTACCTAGATACTGAGTATATTTATAAAGATAACTCACAGAAGTGAAGCACACTAAACATCTACGCAACATAATAAACAAGTCAGCACGAGGTAACGTCAACGTCAACAATACAGCTTCCTTGCGGCTTTCACTGTATCAAGTCATAAAACAATACAAACCTCGCAGCTAACTTTACCCTGCTAAGAATAGTAAGTTGCGAAGATGATTCTACTAAATATCTGCAACAAGATCACCACTGAGCTTAATTCGATGCCATGTCATTAAGGGTTTCTAACCAAGAACTATGTTGCGCACGTGGACCCCATTCTGGTATGCGAGTGGGTCCTATACATCCCAATTTGGATGTGACTTCTGCCATGTTAAAATCAGCCCACCATGTTTCTTACGCCAATCTGGTGCTGGATGAAAGAACAGAACTCTATTTGGCAATCGATTTTAGGGCATACGCGGAACTTGACCGTGCTAACGAAGTTGATGGTGCATTATTTGTAGGCAGATACAAAAACACATCTACGGATGTCAACATTGGTTATTCGTTATTGGTAACCAACATGTACTATGCTTCCCAAATAACGATGGCCGAATGCCTGTAAATGAAGTTTCACTAGCGTATAGTAAGACTGCGCGTACAGATGCATTGTAAACACATTGTAAAGGCAAAGTGAAATACTCTTGTTTCTCCATAAATGGTGAAGGTTTGAGAAATCTACTCTAGCTTTAAAGATTCTCATTCTCACCTAGTCAGACATAATACTTAAATTATTGATAGAGATCCCAAGATATTTAAACCTGTCAACTATATCTAAATCTTCATTTTGCAGTCGCACAGTTGTAGTGAGTGGTGGGTGATCCTGCAAAATTATATTACATTTTGAGGGTGCGAATTTCAAACCGAAATAGTGTTCCCAAGAAAAATGATCTTTGTAGTATTTAGCCCACCTATCAAGACGATATATTTCATCGGTTATTGAATGTTTGTTACTATTATTTATATGTTCGGTAACTTTTAATTTTCTCAGACCCGTTGCGCGAATAATTTGGAATAAGCAGCAACTATTGCCTGACGCGAACGCTACTTTTATTTCTTCAGCCTCTCTGGTCCAATATTTTTCGAGATCGATTTTTTAGACTGCGCTTAAGTAGGCATCTTATATGGCGACGGGTATTATTATGAGCCGAGCCAGGTGTAATTTGTTGTCTTGTTTAGAACATCTCCATATATTTTACAGAGAGTCAATGTTTATTTCTACGGGGGGCCTGCAATACCACAAACATAAGTGCCCCAAAGAACAACGCCAATCCTGCAACCGCGCCATCTATAACTAATTGCTACATGACCTATTTGAGTCCACCGTTGTCAAAGTTTGTAATACTTAAACATAATCTCTGTTCCGCGCAGCTATCCAAAGGCTGTTTACATATATATAATATAAAAATATGTTCGATTGTAGGTAATTAATGACAAAATATTATGTATATTATTATTGCATATGAAAAACCTCTTGTTGCCTTTCCTATGCGCACGGTTCTACGATTTCACTTAAAATTATTGGATATATTGTAAAAC
This sequence comes from Eudiplozoon nipponicum, assembly GCA_029291075.1. Taxonomy (NCBI): domain Eukaryota; kingdom Metazoa; phylum Platyhelminthes; class Monogenea; order Mazocraeidea; family Diplozoidae; genus Eudiplozoon; species Eudiplozoon nipponicum. The sequence continues at coordinate 41,466 of JAQBSW010004454.1, read as the reverse complement.
GTAATTGTGATCAGTGATTTGAGTAACATCCACCGTACCAAATGTGTCTAATATATAGTTTGTGATAGAGAGGAAAGGGAGATTTTTTAATGAGGCCAAAGTGAAAAGGTGAACGCAGTAGCTTGATTTGGCTGATTCACCCTGCAAGGCTCAACAGGTGAAGCAACGAAATTGGATTATATGCCATGGCCGATGCAGAATGGAATTTTTTTAGTATCTAGGTATATATTTTGGCTGTTGTAAACCGTCGATTTTTATGCATTTTTGTTTGGCCAACCAATGGTGGCATGCACCATCTACCCAGGAATCAGATTTTCAGTCATAAATAACAATAAATACCCTCACCAGTTAGGACGTGGTTCCTGGCTGTTTAAATACTTCCTTTCATGCCGTCAACACCTTTTAACAAATAGTTTTATTCCGTAGTAAAACCGAGCTCGACGCTTGATGTCAAATGGGATGCTGGCTGAATCACCAAAATTACCATTTCCGGAACGATTAACAATAGCTCGCCATTCGTCATATCGGAAATTTCTATTTCTGTAAGTATTCTTGTATAAATCTAGTTAGTAGCTACAATTTCATGTACTCCAAAGTACACGTATTTGAAAGTAAGTTTATCTGTGGTTAGCAAACCGTAATTTTGTAGATCTATGATAAACTCGTTACATATTTTACAAAAAATTTCAGCGCTCAGCATCTAAGCAATTCTTATGCTAATAATATTATTTTTAGCTGCACGCATAACTTAACAACAACTGCTTGCACATACGAAATGTAGAAATATATATTTTGCAAACACCTTTTCAGTCTGTTAGATTAGATAAGATATGTGGCGAAAGCTGCAAGCAGCTAATGTTCGTGACTGCATAGAAATTTTACTGCCGACATTTCCAGTCAAGTACGATTTATGCGAGACTATTAGAGGTGAGAGCTGCATTTCTAATTTTGCCTTTCATTAATATGCAATGCGGATCGATCCTCGGTAGTCAGTTTGCCGTCGTACTCTTTTGATGATCATGGAAGATAGAAACGCGTCAGTGCGTGCGACTGGCGGTAGTTTGTTTATGTTGTTCGAAGACTGGTTAAATAAAATTAGATTGGTGTTTTTTTCAAGCCCGCAAACCTGACTTTCCACAGAATGTTCAAACAGGCGGAAATTAGTCCCATATTAATGATTGTGTACGTAAAATTACTTTTATTGACACAGTTCAGATCAATGATTTCGTAGCAAAAGACCAAATAGAAAAGAATGCTTACAACCCTTGCCTTTATTAAACTTGAGAAATGTAAAGCTGGTCTTTCAAGGTTTTCGCTCCTCAAGATAAGCTTAGATAAAAAGTCTGCGCAACACCAATCCAATTTTGCACACACCGAAAAGTGTGAATTTAATCTACTACTGCATATGCTTAAAAAAGCCTCACAACAAGAAGAATAAGAACATTAGAAAATTCTGAATGCATCAAATGTGGTAACTACAACAGAATAACACATTGATTTGGAAAAAGTAAAATTTGCAAAAATCTCCTTATTTGGAAAATAATTTTACAAAAGGATTCTGAGACTTATGTAACAAAATACTATTATTAATACGTTTGTATTATCAAGAAACTTTCCCAGCACTAGGCCAAAAGAACTTTCATTAAACATTATCGATTAGGTAACTAATTATTAAATATAGCATTTTCTAGTCTGTCGGACTTAAGTTCATGCCTCTATATCAATTTAAAACAAGAAATCATTAGCTAGTGGGTTACCAGAAACGTAAAGTTATAAAGTTGAGAAAGAAAGAAAAAATAAGTAACAATAATACTTAATTATTGGAACCAGAAAGAATAAAAAGAACGAGAAAGCGGAGTCAAGTATTGACGGAAATAAAATTTTATTTTTACATGTTTACTAATAGAAAATTTCCTTAGTTGTATTCTTTTTTTTAAATCCTGATAAAAATTGCTGTATAGCAGAACGTGTTCGTAAATAACCCGTTTAGTGTAAGCCAAAAATTCGATCACTTACAAAATGAAAACGAAGAGCGCAGTCTGATAAACAGTGCATATAAAGTGTTATTAATAATCCCTAAAAAATTGTACATATAAACAAGTAAATTGAAATCCCAAAACACACATGCCTATATAAATATATATATATATATATATATATGTTCATGAAAACGTACATGAACACATTCAAACATGAGTACACACATACATAATGCAAAAATGCATACATACATTCATATTCATACATATCTAAATACATACATGTATACATAAATAGCAACATACATAAACAAATACATACTTCCATTCATGCAAGCATACATCTGCACACAATATGCATACATAAAAATACAGGTATATATAAAATGCCCACATACATACATGCATACACACAAACTAATACATTGAGGCATGCATGCATACATACATACATGTAAACATTCATATATGCACATATAAACAAATAAATGCATACACATACATAGACACATACACAAATACATATATGCATGAGTGCATTCATACATAAGTGAATGCGTACGTAAACTCACCAAAACCTAATTTAGAAATAAGTTCAGAAAAAAAGTACAATCTGTCGCTAAATCAGCAACTTTTCCAAATAGCGCGTCAAATGAGCACAACTAAGTTCTATATTCTTAAACGAGGAAGAAAGTAAAAATACATAAATGTTTAGGAAGCACTCTTTATTAAATTCTAAGAGCCCATGCTAATAATTTAAACTTCACTAACGTAATAAAGTAGTGCCTGGCCACGAATAAAAAGATACAACAGGTATATTCTATAAGCACAGATGTCATTAAATGTAATATTAGCAAAAAATATGGAACAACGAAATCAGATAGACGAAAAACAGACAAGAAACGCATGTGTCAAGAAGCCAGGACATAATACGAGCTTCGAAAGAAACAGAAACTGCATGAGTATCATTACCTACACACACTCAGACATTTCAAAAATTAAATTAAAAACTAACAAAACGTGTGAACTGGAAAATATATACACATACCTGAAACAGATAGTATGCTATCTGACACTCACGAATGACCAGATTCAAGATAAATATAACATTAATAACATAAATAGACTCTATAAATAACTTATCAATGCAAAACCAAAAACATTCATATAAATGTGATATATATATATATATATATATATATATATATATATATATATATATAATATATATACGGAATGATCAGATTTGCATTTATTTATTTGGAATACCATATGTACTCGAAGCGTAAACGTTTTCTTCTAGCTAACCTTAACCGAAATATTTCAGCAAGATCCAATTAAAAATATTCACAAATAAATTAATTGATTCACTGAGGTTTTTCCGACTCTATAATTATGAGCGCAACTGACAGTAGTTCAATTATAAATAAATACATTCAGGAATGCATACATATATAAAAGCATGCATACACATAGTACAAACATACATGCATACATATATATAAACACTTACATATGTACATGAATACGTACGTCAAAACATATATAAGCATACATAAATACATACAGATCAAAATACACACATAAATTCATGCGAACATGCATACACACACATACATACACATAAATGCATACATGCAACCTATAGTATGTGGATAAATACATAAAAAATAAATCGATTTGCCGAAACATACATAAATAAATACACATATAGATATGCAATTCATCCAATTCTCCAAACATATTTTGCTTACGAAAGATTAATCATTGAGTTCCAGTAGAACCAAAAAAATTTATTAGTGTTGCCGATACGACTGGCTAGGGCCTGCTGTTAGTGTGAATAGAAATTTTTTGATATTGGCCAACAAACGAACAAAAGTTACTTATTAGTGCATGCAATAGACTTACTGAAATATACTTATTGATGAACAAAGGTAAAATTGAAAACAAGTAGCTTGCAAATACTCGGATAAGAAAAGTTGAATAAAAATAATAATTTCCTTGACTAAACTTGTTAAATCTAAGAGTATTACTCTAACAAACATAAAACTATAACTAGAAATTATTTAACAGTAGCATAATTACTTGAAGAAATATATCTTTCAGAACAATTTAATAGTTCAAAATATGTTGATTCAGTATTGCATGTAAATAGATAATTAAGTGAGCGCTGCAAACTGCTGAATATTTACCCCATCCTTGGCGTACGTAACAAGTGTTAACGAATCCATTTAATTATGTGTTGAATTGGAATAGCTCGTCATGCGTTTTCGCACTTCTTACAACTTTGAAACAATACACCAATATCTCACTTGCTTGATTTTAAATTCAAACACTTAATATGCACAACAAGGAGAAGTCAATAGATAGTAGTCGTGGGGAATGATGTCTGCACCTAATGATGTAGACACCCAAACAACACCTATTTGAAGTTAAATAACTATGCCTGAAACACTTTTATCATTAATGAAGTCAAATAAAAACTTATTTTTCTACCGTTATTCATTACAAAAATGGTTTACTAAAAAAATATTTTAGGTATAGCTGCACCACTAGAGCAAACATACGAAAGTTGGGGGTAGAAGTTCTCGATTTAATGGACATCAGTAAAGACTTAAATCACACGACCGAATGATTAAAGCCTCCTCACCTTAATCCTCGATATTAAGAACAAGAAGCTAATCTTCTACTGACCGAATAATGGTGTATCCTACTCCAGTACTCAAGCGGTTTCGACATTCACTTTCCAAATTCCAAACAAATAAACATCACTCATAGGTCGGTAAAATCTTGAACTTCCTTCATCTTCAGATGATGTAATTTTTGGCCTCAATTGATGGGTTCTCACTTGTCCCTTCTTCTTTAAGCCTTCAATTAGCTGATTGTCTGAAAATGACGTTGGATCAAGATTTTCCATTGTTCTTTGACCAAATTTTCGAGACTTCATTTCCAGTCTCATCTTCAGGGTTGACACAATACGCACAGGAGTAAAACACAACTTGTGACAAATGCGGTATTCTCATTCAAGACAGATATATTTATATCTATTTTAATTCTAAAAGTACTTTTAATTGTCTTCCTAATATCCGGTCTTCATACCTAGTCTCTAATACTCAAATGTTTACAAAAACTTATCCCTGTCCCCCTCTGCGCACACAACTACTTATAAACATGTGTATTTTACTAAAGTGACATTTATTGAATAACTATAAGCACACTTAATGTATTGACAAACACGTCTATCACTGATATCTATATTTTAATTTCTGTTCCGGACGCATAGAAAGATCAACAAATTTTGAATTCAATGTTGCAGTAATCCTTACATGCCCCCCAGTTCACCTAATTCCAACCAGCTTGCAATCGGTTATAGACAGAGAGATTAAAGAACTATTGAAAGTCTATAGAGTATTATTCTATCGTTTTGACAAGACCGAATACGGAGTTTACACGAACCTAATCGTCTCTCAGCCAAATACACATTAAAACTCATATCCTATATAAATTAGTTTCTCAATTAAAATATCTGTATCGTATATACGTATATAAATTTTATATTTAGTTACTTATTCATAATTACATATATACTCACTTCATATATAAAAAAGAAAAAAACATCCATGTAATTCCATAGGCTATATATAATGTATATATAGATAAGCATATAAGCAACCATGTGGGTTATTCCCACATCTTTTATAAATATCTTTATATCCTTCATATATATACCTATATATATATATATATATATATATATATATATATATATATATATATATATATATATATATATATATATATATATATATACATAATGCCTATCTCAATTCACATAAGCAACCATGTGAGCTTTTCTCACCTTATATATAAAATCTAAATATTCTTCTACATATATATTGTTAATATCTAAATAAGCATTTAAGCAACCATGTGAGTTCACCCCACATCTTATATGAATATTTAGAATCATCCATATATATGTATTTGCGAAATATATATATATATATATACCCATATTTGTTAAATATCTTTAGATAAACATATAAGCAACAACGTGAAATTCGCTCACATCTTATGTAAATTGAAATGTTCACCATATATATACATATATAACTATAGCCATATTACTGCTCTCTAACTCCATCTTATTCGTTCTGTTTTTTCCCTTTCATAGTCGCGGTCTCTTATTTAGATTTATTGATAGCTCTGATTCCTCTAATCTACGTTTCTTTCCATTCGAGAAGGCTTCATTAAATATTGGGCCTAATGATTTTTCTACACATGTCATATTCATGACGTTCATTCCTGATTTTATTTCAATTGATTCTCTAATCAACCTGGTTAATCTATTTCGGTTACATAGTTCAATCCGTTTACAGCCGTCCCAGTTTATCTGATGACCTGTCTCCATTGAGTGCCTGACTAGATCTGATCTATGACTATGTCTGTATTTGCATGCAGTCTTATGTTCACCTCTACGTACCTTTATTGGACGCATGGTTTCACCTATATACCTAAGATTGCAATCTTTACAAGGTATCTCATAAACCCCTGATGTGTTGAGAGGTTCTATTTTTTCTTTTTGATTCGGTAACTTATTGCCTATTGTAACTGTTTGTCTTAACACTGTTCTTATGTTGTATTTTGTTGCTAATATCCTAATCTTTCTACTTAATTTGGAGTCTGGTAGAACCAGAGTTCTGTGCTTATCTTCATTTTGATTATCTAAATCTCCTGCCCGTTTCTCCGCACAAGCAAAATGCGGTCAAATCCGAAACAAAAAGGACAGCACTGAGACAACAAATACATCTTTTAAAATGTACTTAAATCAAAAATACGACCGGACAGTCGTCGAACTCTTTAACCAATACAAAAGGAGGAAAATACAAATTGTAAGGCAAGTGGAACATATCTCATTCTTAAAATTATGTTTAAAATTTAATACTATACCGAAATGCTTTAAATTTAGACTACCATTTCAGCTAGATAGAGTAGGAAATATTCTGAAACAAGAACTTTCTATACATTTAATGAAATCATCCATAAAAAGTCAAGAAAAAAGAAAATATGAACTAATTAGAGAAAAAACTAAAATAAGATCAAGGTTGCTCTTGATATTACATTCAATGGATCTTAAATGTATAGAGGATTTCACTGATAAGGCTAGGAATAAAGAAATTCAAAAGGTTAAAAAGAGACATGATAAGAAACTAGAAAACCTGGGAATCTATAGGCCTGGAAGAAATATTCCAAACGATTCTTTTGTGTCGAAACGGGTAATAAACTTATCATCTATGGATCTCAAAGATAATGAGAAGAGAATACTTAACCTGGGACTGAACACGGCTGTTCCTATAGAATACATACCTAAGAATGAAATTATTACCGAGACAGTTAAAATCGCACAATTCCTCCCAGGAAAAGATAAAACTAAATTTGAATTGGATGTTGCAAAATTAGTGTTAGAACATAGGGAGGATAAATGTAAACAGAATTATGACTTGAAAAGATTGAGATCGGAGTTGTTATCTAATAAGGTAATATGCCTTAAAGCAGATAAAGGTGGAGCAACAGTGCTAATAAACCAGAGGGATTATGAGGATAAGATGTACGTACAATTAAATAATAAAGAAGTTTACCATAAAATAAATAAGGACCCAACGGACAAATTACAAGGTGAGGTTAAAGCTTTAATTAATCAAATGATTGGATCTGGGGAATTGGATTCAGTACTTGGTAAATCATTAATACAGAGATTCACTCTCTCCCAGAGTGTATGGTCTAGTTAAAATTCATAAACAAGATAATCCACTTAGGTTAATTGTCAATGTCCAGAATTCTCCAACTTATAAGATGTCCAAATTTCTGTGCCATAGAATAAGAAAATACACCTATTTTCTAGATTATACATTAAAGAATACATATCACTTTACTGATATTATTAGTAAATATAAATTATTAGAGAATGATAAACTGGCAAGCCTGGATGTGGTATCTATGTATACGAACATTCCGGTACAGGTTGCATTAGTGCGTGTCCAACGGAATACCCTGAAATACTAGAAGGGAGTAAAATGATGTTAAGTAGTATTATGGAAATGTTTAAAATTGGTATGTCCTCTACATACTTTATATTTAGAAATGAATTCTACCTTCAAGTTAAGGGTGTTCCTATGGGACAACTATTATCAGTCCCAGTCGCTAATATTTATATGCATTATTTAGAAATAAATCTCCTACTTAGATCTCCTCTCAAACCAAGCTTATATTTAAGATTCCTAGATGACATCTTCCTAATTTCGAATCACGGGGACAATGAGTTGGAGAATTTTCTGTATTTAGCTAATCAACTGGGAGAGGTAAAATTCACATTGGAAAAAGGAAACAAAGAAGAATTATCGTTTCTAGATGTAAAATTAAATCGAATGGGTTAGACATTAGAGAAAGATATTTACAGGAAGGATACTTATTCTGGTATCCTCCTGAATTATTGCTCTAATCACCCGTTTGGGATGAAAATAGGCATTCTAAAATCTATGATAATAAGAAGTCTTAAAATAGTGGATTTAAAATATAGGGATAAAGAACTGATGAAATTGAAAGACATATTCAGGATAAATGGTTATCCGAAAAAATTAACTGAGAAAATCATAAAGGAGACATTATTGCGATTTAATAGAAGAATAACCCAGGAGAAACGGGCAGGAGATTTAGATAATCAGAATGAAGATAAGCACAGAACTCTGGTTCTACCAGATTCCAAATTAAGTAGAAAGATTAGGTTTTTAGCAACAAAATACAACATAAGAACAGTGTTAAGACAACCAGATACAATAGGCAATAAGTTACCGAATCATAAAGAAAAAATAGAACCTCTCAACATATCAGGGGTTTATGAGATACGTTGTAAAGATTGCAATCTTAGGTATATAGGTGAAACCATGCGTCCAATAAAGGTACGTAGAGGTGAACATAAGACTGCATGCAAATACAGACATAGTCATAGATCAGATCTAGCCAGGCACTCAATGGAGACAGGTCATCAGATAAACTGGGACGGCTGTAAACGGATTGCACTATGTAACCGAAATAGATTAACCAGGTTGATTAGAGAATCAATTGAAATAAAATCAGGAATGAACGTCATGAATATGACATGTGTAGAAAAATCATTAGGCCCCATATTTAATGAAGCCTTCTCGAATGGAAAGAAACGTAGATTAGAGGAATCAGAGCTATCAATAAATCTAAACAAGAGACCGCGACTATGAAAGGGGAAAATCAGAACGAATAAGATGGAGTTAGAGAGCGGTAATATGGCTATAGTTATATATGTATATATATGGTGAACATTTCAATTAACATAAGATGTGAGAGAATTTCACGTTGTTGCTTATATGTTTATCTAAAGATATTTAACAAATATGGGTATATATATGTATATATTTCGCAAATACATATATATGGATGATTCTAAATATTCATATAAGATGTGGGGTGAACTCACATGGTTGCTTAAATGCTTATTTAGATATTAACAATATATATGTAGAAGAATATTTAGATTTTATATATAAGGTGAGAAAAACTCACATGGTTGCTTATGTGAATTGAGATAGGCATTATGTATATATAAATATATATATATATATATATATATATGAGGTGTAGACGGGAATATATATACACTTTGATATTTATATATACATATAAATTGTGAGTAAAATTAGTATATATACTATACACGCAAGGAGAAATTGTAAGTGGTTGAATTTTAAAAGAACCCATTTCAATTGCTTATAGATACATATATCTACATATATATATATATATGGGTTTGTTGATAGACAATAAAAGAGATATATAAAAAGTATTTTGACTGATATAATTTATCCGTTGCGGGACTCACATTGTTGCTTGTATGAGATTCATATTATATATATGGTATATACACGTGTATATATATATATATCATGGATATATAGATATTTATAAAAGATGTGGGATGAACCCACATGGTTGCTTATATGCTTATCTATATATACTGAGATAGCGTGTGGACGTATGTATAAATGGATATTTTATAAGATGTGGGTGTGTGTATATTTAAATATAAATAAGTAAAAATAAAATTTAAATAAGAAATATTGCTGATTTCATATATATATACATATATTCATATATATATATAGTGTATACACGTAGGTATAGATATATATATATATATATATATATATGAAGTATATAAAGATATTTATAAAAGATGTGGGAATAACCCACATGGTTGCTTATATGCTTATCTATATATACATTATATATAGCCTATGGAATTACATGGATGTTTTTTCTTTTTTATATATGAAGTGAGTATATATGTAATTATGAATAAGTAACTAAATATAAAATTTATATAGGTATATACGATACAGATATTTTAATTGAGAAACTAATTTATATAGGATATGAGTATTAATGTGTATTTGGCTGAGAGACGATTTGGTTCGTGTAAACTCCGTATTCGGTCTTGTCAAAACGATAGAATAATACTCTATAGACTATCAATAGTTTTTTAATCTCTCTGTCTATAACCGATTGCATGTACATACATTTTTCAGTATAAACTAAGTATTGTATAGTGTGGAAAAAGCAATTCATCCAGTAGACCGGTTTCGTCCTTATTGGGAACTCTTCATTTACTGTCCAGAATTTGCCGCAGTCAGGGCTCGAACCTGGGCACATCTGCTTCGGAATCTGGTGCTTTAGCATCCCTTTAGCATTAAAGTTCCAACTAACCATCATCAATCATTCATTTTAAAACAGATACATGGGCAAATGGTATTGAAAAGAACATTTATATAATTAAACGTACATTAGTTCCGCGGACGGTGATAACAATTTTAATCAAGGTTACGATCTTGATATAAACACCTGACCCATTATTTATGTACATTTCTAAGTATAAACTAAGTATTGCATAATGTGGAAAAGGCAATTCATTAAGTAGACTGGTTCCGTCCTTATTGGGAACTCTACACTTACTGTCCAGAATTTGCCATGGCCAGGGCTCGAACATGGGCACGTCTGCTTCGGAATCTGGTATTCTAACCACTGAGCCACCCTGTCGCACACTACAAACAATTTCCAGTTTCTTGGCTATCCTCTCCTTTAGGTAGAGTTTGTATAGCATCCTTTAAGCCCTAAAGCTCCAACTAACCCTCCCCAATCTGCTATTTCAGAATAGATACCACGTTACTTGGGTTAGTGGTATTGAAATAGACATATGGATAATTAAACAAACATTGGTTCCTCAAGCGTTGATAACAATTACATTTAGTAAATGTTGCGATCTTGATATAAGCAAATTTCTATAGCTTCGGGCTAAAAATTCAGATAACTTATTAGCCTCTATGCCTGCAAAAGGGCTTAATCACGTGCTGATATCAAGGTTTTCTTCGAAAATAAATAAGAGACTAACAAATGTAAATCAACATGGTGATATTAATTTTTAAAATTAATGTATCCTGAAAAAACGTTTGAACTAAATTAGTTTTCGTTATAAAAAATAATGATCACGGAGAATAGAATAAAAAGCAGCAAACGTCGTGAACATTTTAAAATAAGCTCAAAAATTAACCACTTCAAGTGAACTATCAATTTAAAAAGCAACACTTTAACAGAACAAATGAATCTGCACAGGGCAACTCTGGAGCCAGAGACATAGTTATAATCAAACTGATAGTTAGAGAGCAACTGCAAAGAGCCTTTATAAAATAGACAATATAAGTAATAACAAAGTGTTTTTTATACACAGCATATCCTGAATACAGTGTAGGCGAACTTACAGTCATCAGAACTCATCGGAATAAGGTCGTCCGAAAGGTTGTTGTAGACGATCGCGCCGGCATAACCAGCATCTTGGGCGTTTTTCACTTTTGTGCTGAATGTGCAATTGCCTCTTTCAATCAGAACGATTCTCTTAGACGTAGACAACCCAAGCACATCTTTTAAAGCCAGCGTTAAGTGTTCTAACGGATCTACATTGGAACTCTTTATCGATGTGCACGCGTTTAAAGGCTCGGCCAGGACAAGATTTCCCTTTGAGAAAAAAACAAAATGATTGATTTCGATTTTAAAAACAAGCATTTAACTAGTGACTGGTAATGTAATACTTGAAAACAAAAAAATAGCCTTTTACAGAACGTGGTATTTTAATTTATTTGTGGACTCGCTTAGTTTGTGATATGATTGTTTATATGTACACACATTTATATTCACACCGTTCGTATACTAACATGTTTTGCTTTGTCTTTTAGCATCTATATCTGCATTATATGATGAATAAAGCCTAATATTTTAGGCAACTCTTTCTTCTGGTTTCCGACTCAATCTGCCCGTTTGCTGTGCTTGTTACTGTGATTCAGAACAATTTATTCATCATATAACCCAATCATGGAACGCCTACTCAGACCAGAAATATTTGATGTTGAACCTAGTGCACCAGATGCAGCAAAACAATGGAATCATTGGTATCGTACATTCTGTGGTCTCCTGAAATCAGTCGAATCCATGAATCCGGATAAATTAGACACTCTTATTTCCTACGTCTCTCCTAACGTATATGAACACATCGTTGACTGTGATGCGTATGATAATGCTATCAAAACTCTAATGAATCTCTATGTCAGACCGAAAAATGAAGTCTTTGTTCGTCATATACTCGCGACTACTAAACAAGAAAATGGACAAACATTGGATCAATTTGTTCAGATTCTGAAATCGTTAGCTAGGGAGTGCAATTTCAAACCAACTACGGCCGAGGAAAATCGAGACGATGCTCTGCGCGATGCCTTCAGTAATGGAATCCAGTCCAATTCAATCAGACAACGTCTCTTAGAACACAACTCACTTAATTTTCAAGCGGCTTTTGATCAAGCACGTGGTCTCGAAATGGCGGAAAAGCAATCATTATCATATCAAAACTGTTTGAATTCTGCACACACTGCAACAGTTCAGCCACTCTGTCCTTCATCAACCTCCGATAAATCTACAGATAATCTTGTTGCTGCTGTTAAACAAAAATGTGACTTTTGTGGGTACGATTATCATTTAAGATGGAAATGTCCGGCCAGAAACGCCTTCTGTAAAAGTTGTGGAAACAAAGGACATTTTCAAAAGGTATGTCGCTCTAAGAATCACCGCCCAGTGGTTTCGACGCTTCATCCTACCATATCTGCAACTGTATTAGCAGCCTGCTCCGAGATTGTCTCACCAAATGTGTAATAAATCTAGAAGTCAATAACATAAATTGTCATGCTCTCGTTGATACGAGGCAGTTCCTGTAGTTATGTTTCAGAAGCCTTCGTTTTGAAAAAATAATAATGTGAAAATTCACTCCTCTCAAGAAACAATAACCATGGCGTCTAGCTCATTTTCCAGTCATACCAAAGGTCATTGTTTTGTGTCGATTCAATACAAATCATGTGTTTATCAAAAATATCAAGCTATCTATACTTTCTGATCTTTGTACTGACGTACTCCTCGGTCATGACTTCCTTGGATTGCATAAAAGTGTAAAATATCTCTTTTGGTGGTCTATAAATCGTCACGATTTCTACTGTCTGTTTACTGAAACCTGCATCTGTTACGTCCCCTCGCCTCTTTTCCACCATTTAACTGCTAACTGGAGGCCTATTGCTACGAAATCAAGTAAGGGTCACTAATCGAGATGGATGAAATATTTATCCGGGACGAAATAAACAGATTAGTTTCTGATGACATTATCGAACCTTCAACATTCCCGTCGAGAGCACAAGTTCTCGTGGTATCTGAATGAGAATCACAAGAAACGTATGGTTGTGGACTACAGCCAAACGGTCAACAAAATTCACACCTCTAGACGCCTATCCTTTGCCGAAAATAGACCAAATGGCTGAAACCGTTTCAAAATATCTTATATTCAGCACTTTGGATCTCAAAAGCGCTTACCACCAGATACCTCATCCAAGAACATGAAAAGAGGTATTTACTGCTTTCGAAGCGTGTGGACGCTTGTTTCAATTCCCGTCGCATTCCCTTCGGAGTGACGAATGATGTCTCATGTTTCCAAAGAACTATGGATCATATAATCGCACAGGAACATCTCACAGATACATTTGTCTATGTGGACAATGTGACAGTTTGCGGGAGAGATACGCTTGAACACGAAACAAATCTCAACAAATTTCTTAATGCCGCTAAAAAATATGGATTGACCTTAAATGAATCAAAGAGCATTTTCGCAGCTAAAGAAATTACTCTTCTTGGTTTTCAAATATCGAATGGAAAAATTAAACCTGATCCTGACCGATTAAAGCCTTTACAAGATCTCCCACCACCGTCGAATGTGCAATCGCAACAAAGAATTGTGGGATTTTTCGCTTATTATTCGCCGTGGATCTCCAACTTCTCCGATAAAATTCACTCACTCGTTCATAATCGAACTTTTCCTTTGTCCGTCTCTGTGAAACAAAATTTCGATGATCTTAAAAAAGAATTAGCCGTAGCAACTCTAGCTTATATTCGTTGTGATATTCCGTTTATCGTCGTTGGTTCTAAATATGACCCTTCTGTGGAAGAAGTTGAACTAATTCATTGCAATCCTAACTATGCGCATGTTCGTTTTTCCTGATGGAAGAGAAGATACAGAATCTATCCGTCAATTAGCCCCGAAAGGCTCCGACGCACTGATGAATGAAGCTGGAACTAATATGAAAATGAACCGGTTGTTGCTGATGAAAAAACCTCCTATAATGACGATACCGATAATGATAATGTTAAGGCAAATGGTGAATCTACGGATAACTCAAATGCTCGTGACCTATCAGAGAATCTCAAAAACCTTATCAATCAACAACAACGTGTTCATCCTTATAACTTACGAAGTGGAAATGTTTAAATACTATGTTTTCTCAATCCTCTTTGAATTGTTACTATAACATTCTTGTTCCGACTCTGACGCTACGCTACAAATCGCAGTGGAGGAGAATGATATGATTGTTTATTTGTACACACATTTATATTCACACCGTTCGTATACTAACATGTTTTGCTTTGTCTTTTAGCATCTATATCTGCATTATATGATGAATAGAGCCTAATATTTTAGGCAACTCTTTCTTGTGGTTTCCGACTCAATCTGCCCGTTTGCTGTGTTTGTTATTGTGATTCAGAACAGTTTGCATCATCCAAGCCCACGCCACCGAAAGGGACAACCAACATATCGTTTTAAGTACCGAAAATAAGACATTTCGTAACACCATACAGGACTAGTTCCAATCCCACAAGACACACCTAAATTTAAACTACAATGTTGATATAATCTAACTCGATTTTCTTCTTTAAAATATCTAAAATATACTCTCGTTATATTTCTATAGAAATCTCATAAAAATAAAATAAATTAGGTAGACTAAGAGAAGGAAAATTCTTAATAAAAAACTATTCGAATTAGGAATTGGTGACCCAGTGTTCTTATGAAAAATAGAAGCAATTACAAACCCATACTGCATCGGCCGTAACGCAAGAATAAAATTGTCGCCCTGTCTGCTGAGTGTGCAGGGTGGATGAATTAAATCAAGCTACTGCAGACACATTCATTTTAAACTTTCTTTCATACCTTCTCTATTTTCTCTGATAAACCTAATAAAAACGCTCTTTTATATTGTATGAATAGATTTTTCGTTGATCAAATCATCAGGTTCAACGTTGGAGAGAGAGAGAGAAAGAATACCTAGTTACTACGAGTAAATTTATCAGGATAAATCACAGAAATGAGTCAAACTTAACCTCTCGACAACACCATTATGTCCAAGTAAGCATTAGGACAGAGCAACATCAGCAATACAGCTTCCTTGCGTCTTTCACAGTATCACCTCATAAACAAATCAAACCTCGCAGCTAACTTGGTCCTACTAAGAAAAAAAGGTTACGAAGACTATTCTACTAGACATCTACAAGGTCGCCACTTAGCTCGATTCGATACCATATCGCGGAGGGTTTCTAACCCAGAACTATGATGCACACGTGTACCACATCCTAGCAGACGAGTGGGTGCTATACTACCCAATTTGGATATAAGTGACTTCAACTGTTTCTGCAATATCAAAATCTGCCCGCATTGTTTCTTACGCCAATCTGGAGCCGGATGAGAGGACAGAGCTCTACTGGGCAACCCAATTGAGGGCATACGCCAAACGTGACCAAGCCAACGAAGTTGATGGAGTCTTACTTGTTTTTCTAACGAGCACTTACCGGCAGATCCAAAAATAAGTCTACGATTGTCAACGTTAGTTATTCGATTTTGGTAACCAATATGTGCTATACTTCTCAAACAACGATGATCGAATGCCTGTAAGCGTCTCAAATCATCAACTCTATGAGGCCAAGTTTCACTAGCGTATAATAAGACTGTGCGTACAGATGCATGGTAAACACGACTTTTAAGGCAAAGTGAGATATTCGCCTTTCTCCATAAATGACGAGGATTCAAGAAAGCTACCCTAGCTTTCGTGATACTTATTCTTACCTTGTCGGACATATTGCCCAATTAATTGATACAGCTCACAGGATATGTAAACCTGTCAACTATGTCTAGATCTTTATTTTGCAGTCTCAGAATTAAAGTGAGTGGTGGGTGATCCTGTAAAACTATCATTGCATTTAGATTGTGCGAAAGACGGAACAACGCCTGCAATCTAACCAAGGTGGCCTGGGCAGCATCTCGATTGTCGAATAACAGTAAAATATCGTCTGCATAGTGAAGATAGACTAGTTTATGGCCCGGGAGAACTTCAACACCTGCATACTGAATGTGTGGAAGAGTGTTGTTCATAATAGCATTGACTACGAAAAACAAAAAGGGGGAAAGTGGACAAGCTTGACAAACACCACTGCTGGTTGTAAAATTATGCGTTAATTTGTTGTAGACTTTAATACGACCAGAAGTATTTGTATAGAGAGCGCGAATAATACTAATAAATTTTGTGACGCAATTCCTAATACATAGTTGTATATATATATATATATATATATATATATATATATATATATATATATATATATTGATAGTTTCTAATTTCACCATTTTTTAAAATGTAAGAACAAAACAACTTACTCCATGGAATAACATTTATTAATAAATCTTATTTCTACCAGTATCTACAGCCATTGTTCTGGATTCGTTAGTATATTCGTTCATCCAATCCCACTGTACATTTGTTGTAACCAATCTCCTCTTCGTTATGCTAGCCTTTGCTTTGCGCAATTTAGACCACTCCTTTTGCGTAACGTCATTTGGTGTGTCATCGCTTTCATTGTAATTGCGTCCGTAATTGATGTATGTGTCGTATTTTGCGAAGCGTTGGCTATTTTTAAAGGCATGTCGGTTATGTCTTTGTTCCAGTCCAATTTAATTTCTTTTTGAATTATTTTCTGCACGTTTAAGCAGGGCTTCAGCCTATTAATTGCAATAGCTTCAAAAGCCAGAAGCATTTTCTCTGTTTTTGCCTTATAGAGAACTGTAAATTGTTACTACTAACAGCATGACCTGTGAGTAGTACATGTTCGCAAATTGCTGATTTTTGTGCAGGAGCTGCACCCCTCTTTAATAGTTTTTGAGGGAGATGCTGATTTATTCTAGTTTCGAGCCTCTTTTTTGATCTGCCGATGTACTGAGCGTTGCAGGTACATTGAAATTTGTATACAGACAAAGGTGTTGACGTCACAGAGAGGCTATCTTTTTCATTCGTGCGCATCAGTTTTGTTGTGTTGAACACCACTCTCACCTGTATTGATGGAAACTGTGCTTTTGTCGCTCGAATTACTTTTTGTTTGAAGATTTCCGCTGGAAGATCACCTCCAAAGGGAACACTAAGCGTTACTATCTGGGGAGTTTGATTTTCTTCTTTTGAAGCTATTGCAATTAATAAGCTGAAGCCCTGCTTAAACGTGCAGAAAATAATTCAAAAAGAAATTAAATTGGACTGGAACAAAGACATAACCGACATACCTTTAAAAATAGCCAACTCTTCGCAAAATACGACACATACATCAATTACGGACGCAATTACAATGAAAGCGATGACACACCAAATGACGTTACGCAAAAGGAGGGCAAAGCGAGTGGTCTAAATTGCGCAAAGCAAAGGCTAGCATAACGAAGAGGAGATTGGTTACAACACATGTACAGTGGGATTGGATGAACGAATATACTAACGAATCCAGAACAATGGCTGTAGATACTGGTAGAAATAAGATTTATTAATAAATGTTATTCCATGGAGTACGTTGTTTTGTTCTTATATATATATATATATATATATATATATATATATATATATATATATATATATATATATATATATATATATATATAGACTCTCGAAAACCATTGGATCGGTAACTTTTAATGATAGGATATATATTACATATTGGCTTTGAGGTTGGCTCCATTACTGCTTGAATACACATTTGTATAGGAGTTTGTACGGTATAAATGTTTCACAATTCTTGACAGAAAATATAATATGTATGGTAACAAAATAGTAACAACTATATGGTAAAGGCGTATAATGGCAGTTACTGATGAATCGTTAATAAGCACGAAGCGCATGCGTACATAGAATTATACCTTTTTATGCTGACCTTGATTTATTCCCACGGTTCTATTTTAACTAATTTATAACCAGGTGTGCAATACACAATTATATCAAAAATATTATCCATGACAAAATAAGAAATAATAGCTTTTC
This sequence comes from Eudiplozoon nipponicum, assembly GCA_029291075.1. Taxonomy (NCBI): domain Eukaryota; kingdom Metazoa; phylum Platyhelminthes; class Monogenea; order Mazocraeidea; family Diplozoidae; genus Eudiplozoon; species Eudiplozoon nipponicum. Next base: position 22,700 of record JAQBSW010004454.1, on the reverse strand, counting down.
ACACATTCGATTAAAGCTAAGCCAGTACTTTCTTACTTACTTACTAGGTTCGCAAGACCTAATACATACTTGCATATATATTAGTTCTTCGCAACAAACAGTATTTAACAGTACTTCCTTTCTCAGAACAATTGAAAAAACAAGGTATTGATGAAGATGTTACCAATTAAACTTGGATTTATAAGTAATAAGCACAAAACAACTAATTTTTGATTCACTATATTACCAACGTTTTATATTTTAACAAGAAAGCCCAATGTGTATTTAAAGTTTCGTACAAATATAATGCACAACTTGCTACGTATAATCTTTTAAATGATAGAACTACTTACTTCAACGCGATATATTTCTTCGCCGAAGCGACTATTTGCTGCATCAAATCGAGCGATTGTCTCGCCTGTCTCAACATTATCCTGTACCAGATTTAAAGAAGAAAAGACAAAAAAGAAACATTTAAGTGATTTTAATCATAACAAAAATATAGGTTATTATGGAAGTCTCTGGGAGCAAAGGGTACAAACAACATGCGAAAGATTTTACCCTTTGCGACTAGTTATGAAGAAACAGGTTTGATATTTACCCCAAACCCACAAAACGGCGACTGTTAATCTACTCAAGATGGCTTGAAAAGAATCTCATTTGTTGAATAGCAAATTTATATGGTCTACATAAATTGGATCACCTTATATATTGTTAGGAGAACTTCGCTGCATGCATGTATGGAAGAATATCGATCAGTAATATATCTATTACATAATTAAACAAAAACGAGTTGAGGACATTCATTCATAAAGTAGTTTAGTTGTGCGATAAATCATTGTCGATTCTCAAATAATGTTTACAAATATCGAGAGCATATTACCTTTCAACAGAATATCGAAATTATTGTGATCCACTGTGTCAAATGCACATTTCAAGTCTATAAAAGACAGCTAATGTGGAACAGCAATATATGTGCCACTGCTTATGTACTATTCTTATGGTAAAAATATTAGTTATCTTACTACGTCCTGGTCCGGATCCCCATTATTCTTTTGTAGTAAGTGACTCACGAGAAACGCTCAGGCGACGTAAGGAAGTAACCTAGACACAATTAGAATCAAGCTTATATCACGATGGTTATCACACGAATTACGATTTCCTATTTTAAAGTTGGAAATTGTCGACTCACACCAAGCAATCGACACTGTTTCCTCAACCCATATAGTACGAAAATTATTAACCAAAGAACAGCAAATTATGTCACCCCTTCTTTTAGATAAGGTCGGAAACAAATCATCGGGGTCTGCGGCTTTGCGACGATTAAGAAATAAGACTGCACTCTGTATTCCTAACTCTGACGATTGTTCGAAATTAACGCTCAACACTGTTGCTAAAAGTATAAATTAAGGAATTGAATGCGACATATAGTATCACTTATTAGATTAACGTTAAAATCAATTAAAGTTTCGCCAATTATTGGAATGATGATCGACTCATTTCAATCAAGTGGTATGATCTCCACATACCATATAGTACAAAAAAGTTTAGTCAATGCATTCAAGGCTTTATATACATATTATATATAGTGAGTTGGCTGTGAAGTCACATTCTCGAAGACTTTATTTGAAATTAGCTTCACTACTGCAGGTTTACTTATTCGTATATGGGATTGTACCACCCAAATATATAATAGACAAAGGGCGTAATACCGGCTCCTACTGGTGAGTCACCAGTAAGCAGGACACGACTGCGCGAGATTATACGTTCCGCTCAAATTGTCTCTGGTTTAGCCATATTTGAAATAACTTGTTACTAGACACGCACCACCCAATATAACCATGAACGATACGAGTTACAATGATTACATATTGCATCGACCGTCGCACAGTATAAAATGAGTCGCCTTATTTGCTGAGCAGTGCAGGATAGATAAGCAAAATCGGGGTACTGGAGGTAAATTTATTTCAGATTCTGCCTTCTTTCCTTCCCTTTCTTCGTCTCAATCTAACAACAAAAATGCTCTTTTGGATAATATGAATATGGTTGGTGTTGATCATATCACTCAACCCAATATTGGGTTGTCAAATACCGAAATTAGTTTAAGCACACTATCATTCATTAAACCTAGTTTAGGTTTTAATATAGACGCATTTAATGTGCGAACATTAAGACAACTTGGACAAAAAGAAGCTACTGCACGCACGTTGGATAAATTCGAAATCGACGTATTTTGCGCATCTGAAACCAGAATACAGGATCCTACGTGCATTACAAAACTGGTTGCACTATCCCTATCTACGCGTTATTGGCTTCGAGCATCTGGCTCAAAGGAGTTTTCTCAAGCCGTCAAATGGGGCGTTCGTATTGTCATTAGCACACGAGGTGAAGCTGGCTTTATTGAGTGGGTCCCATTAAATAATCGACTTTGTGCAGCACGTTTAAATACAGCTACTAAAATCAATGCAAAAAACCGTAATCAACGTTGCCTTTTCCTTGTAGACAAAAGCAAGGATGCTTTTTATACATAACTAAGCTCCTTAGAAGTAGAGTACGAAGTTCAGATATAGTCCTGGTTATGGGTGAAATAAATGCTCAAGTTGGGCGCTTAATGCAGAATCTCATTTAGGTGGAAGGTCGACGCGCAATGATAATGGTGAAAACTTTTGAAAAGCTGTGCAGAACATAGATTATATTTAAGTAGTAAAAGCTTCAGACGTAGTGCTAGACGTTGCGCTGCATGGCGTCCTCCAGCACCCACACAACGGTGGACTTAAATATAGCATGTAGCAATTAGTTATAAATGGCGTGGTGGCATCCAGAACTGTCGTTCTTTTTGGAACACTCATATCGACTCTGACTATGTACTTATCCGTTGTAGATTTGCTAAACAATGTTCGGAGAAAATAAATAAAAAGAAACCCAAAATAGATGTAAGCAAACTCGAACAACCGTCCTTCCGACAAAATAAGACGATATTCTAAAGTCAAAGCTAACTGGTCTCGTTTGCAAAAATCCGAATTTACTTTGGTCAAAGGTAATTCCCACTATGCACAATGCAGGCACTACTGTATGTGACATTGCAGGCCCCCGTAGAAATAATCACTGGTTCTCTAGAAAATCTATGGAGATACCCAAAATAAGGCTCATAATAATACTCGTCGCAATATAAGACGCCAACTTATGTACAGTCCAAAAAGTCGATCTTGAATCCATCTTGACCAGAAAGGCTGAAGAGATGGAAGAAGCGTTCGCATCAGGTAATAGTCGCTGTTTGTTCCAACTTATTCGCGCAATAGGCCTGAGAAAATAATAAATAATAGTAAAAACCACTTAATAGCCGATAAAATAAGTCGTCAGTTCCGATTCCGGAAAGCATTTCTGTACCAACAGTGTGGAATGTTATTCTCGAAGAACCATCAAAGTTATAAATACGGGATACCAACTCTTAAATGTCGCAAAGCCGCAGGCCCTGATGATTAGCTCCCAGGATTATTAGAAGATGATGGTGATATAATTTCGGAAGTGTTGCCTAAACTTTTCCGTACGAGTTGATTGGAATGAGTCGACCATCAATAAAGGCAATCTGAATTCATGCGATAACCATCGTGTTATAAGCTTGACTCCAGTCTTGTCTAGGTTATTTTCTTCGATTAGTCTACGTCGTCTTAGCGCTTTAAGTAAATCATACACTAAACAGGCCGGATTTCGCTCAAGACAAGGTTGTATAGATAATATTTTTACGTTAAGACTATCCACTTCTCCCTTTTAGTTTTTATTAATCGATGCTATTATGAACACTCTTCCACACATTCAGGATGCAGGTGTTGAAGTTCCCCCGGGCGGTAAACTAGTCGATTTTGACTATGCAGACGATATCGAACTATTATTCGACAATCGAGATTCTGCTTAAGCCACCTTGAATAGATTATAAAACGTTCCTTCTTTTGGTATAAAATCCGCACCTTCTAAATGTAAGATACTTTCACATGGTCATCTACCACTCACTCCAACTCTGCGAAAGCTGAATGAAGATCTAGACATAGTTGACAGGTTTACATATCTTGGGAGCTCTATTAATAACGATATGGCATAAAATCGAGCTCAGTGCCGATCTTGTCGCAGATGCCTAATAGAATACAAGGAAGCTGTATTGCTGTTGTTGCCTGACCTATAGCTGCCTTGGCCATAATAGTGTTGTGTAGAGGTTTAGTTTGCCTCAATTCTGCGAGTTATCTTGATAAATATATTCATAGCAACTAGGTACACTCTTTCTCAATCCCTCGTAAATCTCAGTAATAATTTGTGTGCCTGAATTATAATTTTATCGTTACTTATATTTTTTCGCTTCTTATGGTTATAATGCAGTGAAACGTTAGACACTGTTGGTTTTGTATGACTGTGCATGATGATGAACGATTTCCATCAAACAACATGTTGGAAGAAATACTAGCACCATTTATTTTCTTCCTTCTCCGAGATTTAGAGGATATTCGGAATCATCATTAACAAACGAATAAAGGCTCATCTAATCCTAATTGGCAACGGAGCTTCTGGATTTTCTATTTCAAATTGAGAGTTCACATGCGGAAAAATAATATTTTTGTTTCGTCCACAAGCACATTAAAGCGACTTATACAAAGGAAGATTAATACCTAAATTGTTGGAATGAATTGGAATGCAGATATCATATACATAACACTCGCTCAGACAAAGAATATACACGTTTTTAAATTCTAACTTAATGTTGAATTTGCTTGAAACATGCACTCGAAGTAAAAGATTATATATGACGAAATAAAGAAACTTTATTCTTATTCTAAAATGTCTACCTCACGTTGGATCTAGGCGGAGCAGTAACTCGCGTGCGGGCCCAAACATTTGTCTGCAATTCATACAGCGTATATGGGTATGCATTTAACATTCAACAAATTATATTCTAGTTGATTTCACGGAAATCAAATATAATTATTTAACTACAGCAAGCACCGCATTATCTTTGCACACAGCACTCCTCTAATGCGCCTCGTGTCAGTTCCACTGTTATAATTAACTACGTAAAACCGCAAGTCACTGTTACACTCACCCATACATAATTCTAATTTAGATTTATATCCTGATCCGGGATAGATGACTTCTGATAAAAAGCTAAAATTTATTTTTTACTCTAGACCGTTCTCTTGTCCAATAATCGTTTGAATTTTTGCCAATATATGTGCAAGCAGTATACTTTCACCAATCATTTTCTTGTTTCCGTTTGAATAGATTTTCAATGATAGACTCTGTTTTCGGTGATGCCAAATAAATTTTATTATTATTAACAAGATACAAAGTGCATCTAAAAACCAAACCCAAACAGCACGCGATCTAAAGCCAAGTGGCGGCTATCCTCACCGCGTAATAACGCCCACCAACGGACATTCTTCTCTAGTTTCCAATACCGGTCTAAAGCCCCTATCTCCAGCCAAAATTATGACTACTGTGGTGGTTGAGCAAGCCACTGAATTATCTCCTTCAACAACCTTTTCTGCGAACCTTGCCAACGCATCCAATACAACAGAAAAACATTCTAAATTGGTTTCGTCACCAATTGCAATACTTCCCTTACACGTGATGCTGCATCAGCCCAGTTACGCGTGCCATGCAAATCCATCTTCGTCTTGCTTTGAAAACCCTCAACACCCATACTCGCCAATCAAGAGCTGGATTAAGATAGCCCAGATTTCCAAGAACACTAAATTCTCAACAACAAGCGTGAAGTCACACTTATTAGTCCAAGTTCGCTCTCCGGCTTCTGTTGTAACACTCTCGCTTGTTTTCCCTCTCTGGTCTAATCATCTTTCCCAGATATTTCCCTAGGAAATCCTAATCAACTCCAGGTTAAAAACACCACAATAAAATTAGCTACTAGCGTTTCTGTCTTCGAACGAGCTGGAAATGTCAAAATATGGCGGTCTCCTTCTATTCATTGTGATCTTATCTTCTTCAACAGATATCCCTTTCTCAAAGCCACAAGGTTGGTGGCCAAAAGGGTGAATTGGCCGAATATGTCCCATCTTCTCTCATGCTTAAACGACTAACTACCTCTAATTCATTGGGACTGGAATTATTTACATTCCAGCTGGCGATTCTAGATAAAAGCCAGTATGCGTTGTCCATCGGCCTACGAATCTCTCAATAATTGATGTTATTGGTGAGGCCCAACTTTTTTCCACACTGCTCTTTCAATCATCCGATAATACATCTTTGTTGGAGACATTAACCTTCTTCTTGCGAACCATCTGTTGTTTCGGCTCTCATACCCGAGGAAACAACCAACTCGATTGCGTCCTCTTTCCTAATCTAGACCACTGCCAGGTATCCTTTCTTATTTTCTACCCCAAGAGTGATTATACAAACATCCAGACGATTTATTGATTTGGAAGAGACTAGCTGACTCTGTGACGTCATTGTCCCAAAAGAAATGATCATTCCAGACAACATTCCTTCGTGCTTTTCTAAAGTTTAAAACGTCCTATTCCATTGATTATCATCTGCTACCTGTCCAGTAAATACGCATGATGAACAAGTTAAGCATCTTATTTAAATTACGCAACAACCTAGAAAATAACGCAATATTATGCACCTCCGTATTTGCCCGCACTTTCGCATTCCGACGTATTGTTGATCATATTACACAAATGTTCAACAGGGGAGTACTTGGCTTTGAAATATGTATTCTAACGGCTCCGAACTCCAGTGAAAAATTTGCTATCATCAAAAAATGAACTTCCCCATAAGTCCAAAAAATCAAACAAACTTATCTCGTTCGGACGACTCCAGCTATGCTGACGTATATCTGATTTATCTTGTAAGCTCCTAATCTATTGAGATTTTTGATAACAGGGACACCGAGAATCTTCATTGGCTCTATGTTTCGCCGGCCAAGGTCGATCAAGCGACCAGACATTAAATCTGAACACCAATTTCATCAATATGTGGTCTTTGTCGGCATGATTACTCTCCCAGGTTGGAACCATTTCACTTTGATTGTTTCAGTTATCAACAGACGTCATGAAGTTATCTATCATTCTTGAAGTGCCTTAATTAGATGTTCTCGTCTATCTAACTTGGTAAATAATCGATCTCTTTATTTGAGGATCGCCACCCAATTAGTAACGTCTCTGATTTAAATATGTTTTAGTCATCACTAAGTCACGCGCAATTGCAACTCTAACCATACTTCAACATGTTTAACAAAATCTCTATCCTAAAGCCACACGTGTATTTAAAGCACTACCTACGGAAAATAAACTTACCTCAGCATGAGATTAAAAAGTCGGGTAACCTGTACTTCTTAAACAAATTCTTAAACGAGAACACTGATTAAAAGCGTAGTATTATCCTTCTGCACCCGAAATATCTTAATCTGTAGTCACTTCACGAGTATCGGAACGTCGTTTCTTTTCACTTATTCTCCACATTTGGCGCCTCACTTTATACTTTACACATAACAAATGATAAATAACGCATTTACTATTTGCTGCTTACGATTGTCTACTTATCTGTCCTAATCGCACCACCAAATATTTTTATTCTGTTCCAGCTATTTTCTTCCTCACTCTCTAATGAAATCTTACAATCGCGCAAGTGAAGCTCAGCAAATACTGTAAAGGACATTAGTATATTGACTTTTCGCAATCTTTGTTTTAGTCAAATGAAATTAGTTCATCTTTATGAATAACTGACACGAAATAGCTGAACGCAACTCTCATTCTCAGCTTCTAATAATAGATTCGGCCAAGCACCTCGATATCTATTTTTCAAAATCTCTAAACTTCTTCCCACACCTTACATGCGCTACTTCCAAACTCTTCAAATGAGCCCGCTGATCTGCTTCAAGACTAACAACCTCACTCTCCAACTCACGCTATTCAAGGTCTACGTCCTACCCCTCATTTCATACGCTGGCGAATTCTACTGTCCTCTCACTCTCGCCTCCACGTACGACATCGGACAGATTTCTAAAGCGAGTCTTCACTCACAGCCAAAATTATCGGGAACGCCTATTCCTGGCAAACCTTCTACCGCTTTGGTTTACCCGTCACCTTCGAGTCATTTCTTTTATTCCTAAGATCACAACTTGTCTATCACTGTCCAACTTTGCTCACCCAAGTCACCACTTCGCCACACGTTCTAGCAATTCTTCAATCCAACTTAACCATATCTCCAATATATTCAACAAAATCTATCTCTTTTCCAAAACCACTAGTGTCTTCAACGCTCTTCCCACGAAAATAAAGCTCCTACCACAGCACGAATTTAAAAGGGCGGCACACAAGTACTTCTTTAACAAATTTCTATGCGAAACGACCGATTGGAAGCGAAATTGATTCCTTCTTAAATCATTACATTTCTTTACCTCCAGGCTATTCTCCTTACTAGTTTCGGAGGGCAAAATCCCTCTGGCTGATTTTTCAACTTTTCCCCTCTGGTTTTATATCTCTCACTCTTGATTTCCTGATACCACTTTTATTGTCATTTTTCATTCTATCATATCAATATAGTGGATACGTTACCACTTTTTGCTCAACCAAACCTTTCACTTTTTGTTCCAGCGAAAGACCGGAAACTCAAAAGCCTGCTGGACCATCCGACGGTTTGCATCGTATATCGACTCCCCCTTGCCTATCATCCGTCATAACCTCGTTCAACGGATGCCAGTGAACTCTGCACGAAACACAAGCTTCAATCTAGTCGACTCCATCCTAGTCAATACTACACTACAGAAATTCATTATCCACAAAGAACTCCGTCGGTCGACGTCTGCTTCCGGTCCGCCACCACTTTCGATCTCACACTCAAATTCATGTCCGAAACCAGCTTACCCCGCGTTGATGCTCGGACACTTCATGGACTGAACTCCAATTGATCCTAACTAGTCAAATGGAATCCTTTTATCACCAGATCTAACTATCATGAAGTTGATGAGAGCACTTCTCTTCCTCAACTCCTCCCTCCCCTGTTGTTAAATACTTTGCTAGTCACAATTGCATTCACCTCCACATATCCTACCTTTGATTTGTTATTTTAATGGTCGGGCCTGTTGGCCTTTGTTGCCAAATAAATTTATTATTATTATTATTAAATCGTTATCATTATAGTATACTTTTTTTAGATAGTCATCATTTCACTTAAACATGCATGTCCGTACTTATTACTTGAATCCTGTTTTTAATTGTCGGACCAGATGGACTTTGTTGCCAAATTAAAAAATATATTAAGATACGCATAAAACATAAATGGTAACATCATAACGATTTTATTATTTCAACTTACAACAAATATAGCAGCGTCACCAAAAGAAGCAAATAATGTATATAAAAAAAGAAATGCCACTAGGCGGCAGTAATACATGACCTTATACCATCTGACATAAATGAATGATTAAAGAATACGCCTCTCGGTTTAAAATTCGCCAGGAAAATAATTTCTCACATACACCTCATGATAACGGAATAATTGCTACATGATAATGTTTAGATGGTTGAAATCTGACAAAGAACTGTCAAGCTTATTTGTGAGATTGAAAAGATACATCACACTTGATGCAACAATATTTTGCAGCCCTGAAAAAAACCAGTATTTATATTTAACGAGAGATAAATTTGTAAACGCCTCAGCTTCAACTAAATACCATACGATGGTACAAAGTCAGTTAGAGTGCCCAAAATATTAAGTAAGTACTGTTGGGGGCGCTTAACAGGACCGGACTTGCCTTCTCTGGCAAATACCGACAAGGTCCTTTGGTGTAGCAGTGTCCAGAAGTACTCCTAAACTATTGAGACCAGATCGGGTTGACTTGAGTTGTGTTTCCTTCAGTTGTGACGTTGAAATCCCGCTGAGTAAACTCTTTGAAGTTCTGCAGTAATTGGCTCGTCTCTCTAGTTGTACAGAAACAAGATTGGTGTGACTGATATTGCCAACAAATATGCTGATTGATTCTATCAATAAAAAGAAAGATGAGAGTTTGAGTTTTCGCAGCATATTGGTCGGGACAAACGTTTCTCCAACGGAAGTTGGCTAAAACAAAAAGTTAAAAATAACCAGGAACGGAAGCAGCCAACCACTGATCAAGCAACCTCTGAGACTGCAACATCAAAAACGATGTATCATTACTAAATGTTGTGGACAGCGGGGGGAGAAGAAGTATGGCCTCAAAACCCGGGAAACGAATAATAAAGAAAAAAGTTGAATCAGTAAAAGTCGATAATTGTTTAGATAAGTCGTTCAACATTTACTTTATTTTATGCTAACTTTTGAAGTGTTAGGAAAAACTTTGTTGTAATTTTATAATAAAGTGATTTTGATTTTATAATATTATCTGAAACCTGGCTTAATAAGGATATTGAAAACCATGAATTTTATAATAATAATAATAATAATAATAATACATTTATTTGGCATCAAAGGCCAACTGGCCCGACCATTGAAAAACAAATCAAGGGTAGGATATGTGGAGGTGAGTGGAATTGTGACTAGCAAAGTATTTGATGACTGGGGAGTTTTTGGTAGGTAAAAGATATAAAAACGTCAATGATAGTTCAATCTGGTGGAAAAAAAATAAGTAGGAACAAAATTCCATTTGACTAGACAAGATCAATTGGAGAAAGTCCATGAATTGTCAGAGCTTCTAGGTAAAAGTGAGTTCGAAAATATATATAATAAAGATGATAAAGGTGGCTGATCGTGGGCAGACATCGGTCGATGGAGTCCATTGTCGTGGAGATTGAGTTGATGGAGCATAGCATGGACGTGGATGGAATCAGCCGGATTGAAAACCAGCTTCTTGTACGTGTCGCAGGTATCCGTAGAACGAGGTTGTGATTGAAGGAAGGCCAGGGAAGGTCGATGTCCTGTTGGGTTATCGGTCCTCCGCTGAAACAAGAAAGAAAAGAATTGGATGAAGAAAACTTAGTAAGGTATCCACTACATGGATAAGATGGGGTTATGAATGGGTTGAAAAGAGGAATCAGTGAGTCAAGAAGAAAGGATGAAGACCAAGGAGGTAAAGTGGAAGATTAGAGAGATTAAAGAGAATAGCCTGGGGAGAGGTGAATGTTATGGATTGAGAAGGAACCAGTTTCGTTTCCAATCGGTGGTGTCGCAGAGAAGTTTGTTGAAGAAGTACTGATGTGCTGCCTTTTTGAATTCGTGCTGGGATAGGAGCTTTATATCTGTGGGAAGAGCGTTGAAAACATTGGTGGCTTTGGAGAAGAGATAGACTTTTTTAAATATGGTGGGGGTATGGTTGGCTTGGATAGAAGAGTTACTAGAACGTGTGGCGTAGTGGTGACTTGGGTGGGCAAAGTTGGAGAGTGGTAAGGAAGTTGAGATCTTATGGATAAAAGAAATGACTCGAAGGTGACGTGTGAACCAAAGCGGAAGAAGGTTAGCTAGAAGTAGGCGTTCCCTGTAGTTTTGGCAGTTCGGGAAGACTCGCTTAAGAAATCTGGAGGATACCTGTTCAATGGTGTACGAGGAGGCGTGGGTGAGAGGACAGTAGAATTCGCTGGCGTAGGAAATGAGGGGCAGAACGTAGACCTTGAATAATGTGAGTTGGAGAGTGGGATTGTTAGTCTTAAAACAGATCAGACGGGCCCATTTGAAGAGTTTGGAAGTAGTGTGTGTAAGGTGTGGGGAGAAGTCTAGGGATTTTGAGAATTGAATGCCGAGATGTTTGGCCGAATCTATTATTTCTATGTCGAGGGGGTAGTTGGCAGCCGGGATAGAGCAGAATGGGTCAGACGAGAGTCTCATTAAGCGAGTTTTGGTGGGATTTAGTTTGAGCCCGATTCCGCTGAGCTGCAAGTGGAGCGAGGATAGGAGCTCCGATATAAGGGATGAGGAAGGGTTGGAAGTTGTGGGGTTGCTGAATACGATGACCATATCATCCGCATATTTGAACAGCTTGAAAAGAGTGTCTTCAACCTGTATGTGTGCGAGTGTAAGGTTGAAGAGAATGGGACCAAGTACAGAGCCCTGGGGAACACCGGATCGGACATGGGTTGGCCTCGAGAGACTACTGCCAACTTTTACTCTTGCATATCGATTCCGAAGATAATAGCTGATAAGATTGAGAACATTGCCGCATATACCGCTTCTCATTAAGGCAGATTCAATTGCTGAAAATGACAGCGAGTCAAAAGCCTTGGATATATCTAGGAAGAGGAGAGTGCACTGAAGCCCTTTAGAGAAAGAAGAGTAGCAATGATCGAGAATACTAACTAAGTTGGTGGAAGATGAGCGGCCGTTCAAGAATCCATGTTGATCATCAAGGAGGTAGAAGTTTTCATGAGACTTAATGAAAGGGTAGATTAGGTTGTATAGGATCCTGTCGAAGATTTTGGTGAAAGAAGGTACGATAGTAATGGGGCGGAGATCTTTAAATGATGAGATCGAGGAAGAGCCGTTTTTGGGGATGGGAGAGATCGTCGAGCAAAGCCAGTCCGAGGGAAGATAGATGGTTTCGACACAATGATTAATAACATCTGCAATTAGAGAGAAGACGTTCCAGCCAAGCAGCGCAATCATGCTGACTGAAACACCGTATTGATCAAATTGGTGTTTAGATTTAATGTCTTTAACTGCTTGGGCGACGGAAGCCGGAGAGACGTATAACCAGCGTAGGTTCTCGGGGTCTCCGTTGTCTACCATCTCAACAGGCGGAGTGGGAGAGGAAAATGAGTCGAGAAGATGAGTCAGATAATCGTTAGCGAAGCAAAGGTCGTCTGACTGAGAGAAGTTGATATACGAGGTTTTAGGCTTTTGCAACAATTGGTGTTTGATGATGGCGAACTTTGCCCGGGGGTTAGGAGCTGAGCGAATGCGTCTTTCGATGCGGAGCGCTTGTTTGTTGATAGCCTGATTAATTTGTCCATCAATGCGTCTCAGAGCGAGGGCGCGGGCAAGTGACGAAGTGCGTAGACGAGAGCTGCGTGCTAGGTTGTCCCGTGCCTTAAACAGAGCGTTCAACTTATTCGTCGAGTGTACGTTTTGGATAGAGGTGGCGGAGTTGTAGTGGGAGGATAGGATGTTATGAACTTCAGTAAAACACGAGGAGAGATTGTTTGGGAGAAAGAGGTCCCTCCAGTTAACAGCGTCACAGAGTCGGCGAAACTCTTCCCAGTTGGTGAATCTCCTGAACGGATGTGTGTCTTCTCGATGGGTGGAGGATGAGAGAGGTAAGAGGAAGGATACCTGGCAGTGATCAAGATTAGGGAAGATCTCCCGAGAGTGAACATCGGTCACCTCGTTGTTGGAGAGTACACAATCCAGCTGGTTGTGTCCTCGGGTCGGAAAGTGCACGAATTGATGTAGCAAGTTGTCCGCGAAGAGTCGGAGCAGTGGGTGACTTTCCGAAGCTAGGTTATGCCAATTAGCCGAGGGGAGGTTGAGATCACCCACAACAACGTACCGATCAGAGTGTAGAGAGAAAAAGTAGAAAGGAGTTGAGCCCCGCGAGTGTCGTCGATGAGTGAGAGATTAGGGGGTCTGTAGACAACGCAGGTAGATATGCTTTGGTTGTGGATTAGTAGCTGAAACGAGAAAAATTCTAATCCTTGAGTGTTTGATGTCGGTAAGCGTTTGGGCATAAGAAGGGATCGAACATAGGCGGCTAGACCACCCCCGCGGCCGACAGTTCTGTCGCTACGAAGAAACGTGTATCCGTGAATGAGGAAGAGATCATCACAGTGGATGGAAGGGGACAGCCAGGTCTCAACGAGAAAGCAAATGTCTATCTCGTTAGAGGATAGAAATGCTCGAAGATGATTGATTTTTGGCGTAAGTGATCTGCAATTGATGAGAATTGCGGAGAGTGCTCTGAAAGAGGGATGGTTAGATCGGGGAGGAGAAGCGTGCGGGGGCTTTCCGCTGGCGGGCGGGACGGGATTTAGGGCTGATGAGGGTGACTGACCGCTCATTGACAAGGATGGAGTGGTCAGCATCGATGTGGATTTCTTTTGTCCCTCGTTTGTCAGGTGGGTGAGGAAGTTGGATGGTTTGAAAGCAAGAGGGGGGCGAGAAGTCTGGGCACGAGAGAGCACCCTGAGGGTGCGATGATGGGGAGAGCGGGGACAGTGACTGATCGGGAGCTGAGACGCTGCAGTCCTGGGTGGGGTCGATAATGGCTTCAATAGCGGGAGTTGAGGTTGGTGGGGCTGGGTCCGAGTCCCGTTTGGCCTTGGCCGACTTGCGTTTGTTCGGTCTCTGAGTGGTGGCTTCCGTCCCAGGAATAACTTGTCGTGGAGATGTGGACCCTGCGGACGTACTAGGAAGAGAGGTTTCGTTGTTAGTAGGCTTGGAGCGGCGTGGTCGGCCTCGTCGACGAGGTAGAGCTTGAGACTGAGAGGGAGAATTGGTTGCGGTGTAGGGGCTAAAAGTGAGAGGGAGGCCTTCAAATCGGGAAGGTGTCAGTAGGAGTGGACCGGAGGAAGGGGCATCACCGAGGATTCCGCCGTGAACAGAGCGGCTTTTCTTTGGATTGCTCCAGCCCGGAAAGGCGTGATGAGCTGGAGGTGGGGGGGTGGAGTCGGGTTGAGGTGTTAGGGTTTTCTCTAGGGTTCTCTGAAGTAGCGTATGATCACGCTTTAGTTTGATTTTCCCAGATGCTAAAGTGGGCGAGTGCAATTTTATGTGACGAAGCTCATCGTCAGACAGTCTTTTGTGTGAGGAAAGAATAAAGGCCTGACCTTTACCCGAGGAGATTTCTTTAAGTTGGCTAAAGTTGTCTCCTAATTGGCTGATCAAATCAGAGGCCAGGGCATCCTTTGAGAGTGGGGAGCGTGGGGACCATAAAAAGATGTTTCTCTTGTTATGGTTTCTTAGGGCAACCTCCCTGGCTACCCCATTCAGAAACGCGTCAGCCTGACGCAACAAATGGGGTTGAATAGTGGGTAATGAGAGGTTGCCTGTCAGGGCTCCAATTAATCCTGAGATGTCCGCCATCTGCTGTTGGAGATCAGTGATGTTAGACATAAGCTTTTGGGTGATGAGCGGGGAGATGGGGGCTTGCGACGAGAGCTGGTTCATGGTGGAGTGGGATAGAAGAGCAGAATTGTTGATGAGAGGAAAGAGAAAACAATGGGTATTGAAATGTCAAAAATAAATGAGAGATCGGGTGGGCTAGGAAAAGGTCCTAGATAACTGAAGGTAAAATCCAAAAAAAGGAAAGAAAAAGTGTGTGTAGGTAGATTCCTTGTGTAACCTAAAAATAAGATCAGACAAAAGAATCCCGAGAATCTGAAATTAAAAACAAAATGAAACCCGTTATCCTTCAAAAATAGGGAAATTTTGAAAAACCGCAAACACGCTCTCTCCGGTCGATGCGTTCCTCCCGACTATATTATTAAATAGTGATATTCTTCACTATTCTCTATTCAGAAAGGACAGATCGCTGGATAAAAGAGGTGGAGGAGTACTCATTTATAGTAAATCTGTATTAAAGGCGAAACTTTTGCATACTAGTGAAGATAATGCTATCATTGATTTTTTATCTATACAAATTGATAATCTGATTTTAACCGCGGTTTACAGACCGCCGTATGCTATTTTATATGATGATCAAACATTTACCAATTCTTTTCAAGCTATTTTTGACTGTCATGGCTATAATGTAGTGGTAGGTGACTTTAATAAGTTACATGACTGTGAAATAATTTTTTTTTCTAATTATGATCTCAAGCAGATTATAAATGAATCAACTAGAGGTTCGCAATGCTTAGATCATGTATATTTAGAAATTGAAATGGTGAAATCACACAGTTATGATGTTGTTAATTATTTCAAAGAATTGGATCACAAACAAATTATTTTACAATGGAACATCTTGAGTAGCAAAACACAGAAACTAAATTTTGAAAATGCACACGTGCACTGTTCCAGAATCAACTGGAATCTTTTTAGAGAATTAAGTATACTGATTGATTATGAATGTTTTTATTTCTTGAACACTGACGAATTTGTTTCTTCGGTTTCATCGTTATTATCTATTTTATTTCAGGCATCTACGTTTACGGACATTATACCGAAACGAATTAATAGGAAATTGTGTAAACTAAGAATTAAACGAGATAATATAATAAAGTGTAGTCTTATCAATAGTATTAAACAAATGAGGTTAGATTTTGTTGATAAAGAAATTAATTCATCACTGCTGATAATTCGTCAAAGATCAGAACGAATTATTTTGGCCAAAATGAAGAGTAATCCTAGACTAGTATTCAAACTCCTCACAGATTACAGTAAATATAAGGAAAAGTTAAAGCTTACATTATCTGTGGATAAAACTGAGTATCAATTTCTCTGTGAATTGGATGAACTATTCGGCAATTTGATATGTAATCCACAGAATGAAAGAAATTTCATGGAACTACCTGATCCTTTGGGAGACCAGGAACCAGGACTTGTTATTGACAGTGATGAATTGATAAAATTGATGTTAAAAATCAAATAAAAAAACAAAAAGATCACCTTGGTATTTCGATTGATAATCTGCTTCAATTACCCTTAACATTTAGGAATGTGCTCTGCAACTTTATAAATAGAATTTTGAAGAATGGGAAATTACCAATCGATATATTAACGATAGTAGCTAAGCCGTTGCCAAAAGTAAGTAAGCCAACGTGCGCCAGTGATTATAGATTAATCTCTATTATCCCTTCGTTTTTGAAGATAATAGAACGATTGATACTAGATCATTTAGAACGTATGTTACCGGCTGATTTTGACTTATGTCAACATGGCTTTACGAAAGGTAGATCGACAACTACTAATATGCTTTCCATGTGGAAACATGTAATCACATTAGACGAGAATAAGTTAGATGCATTAATTGTATTTATAGATATCTCAAAAGCTTTTGACTCTATATCTTTTAATGCTATTTTGAATGCGATTAGTTTGTTGAATATTGATCCGAATATTTTTAGATTACTTAAATACTATTTATATAATCGAAGAATGAGTATTCAAGTAAACGATTTGATATCAAAATCGAATTGAGTAACGAGTGGAGTTCTACAGGGATCAAGTTTGGGGCCAATTTTATTTAAAATCGTATTTGCACATTAGGAAACTAAGATCCTTAACGGTCGAGTTTGCAAATTCGCTGATGATTTGAAAATAATCTTCCCAATTGATCCAAAAAATGTCGAATTCTCCAAAAATAATGTGACATTAGATTTGTATGATTTGAGTAGATATTTGATTACACTAGGGCTGAGAATAAACAATAAAAAGACGAGAGCTTTAAAAATAGGTAACAGAACAAACTTTCATTATGTTTATTTCCATGATGCAGTGATTAATGACGTGTTTGAAATTAAATTTATGCAAGAAATTAAGGATTTAGGTATAACTATTCAATGTACAGCTTCTGCTGAGGGACATATTGAAAGTATAGTAGGCAGTGCCAAGAAAAGATGGGCACTAATAAATCGAAATATCTTATCGAATGACATAAAACTTAAAATGTATATAATATGGATTAGACCAATACTAGAATATGCTGTCGCTACTTGGAATCCATTAAAAAAGGGTTTGTCCAATAAGATAGAAGCTGTACAGAGAAAAGTTGTGAAACAAATTAGTCCTATCTCCTGCACTATATACGCCTCTAGATTACAATTTGTGTCATTGCAATCTTTGTGGTTTCGGAGGATGTGCTATTGCATAAAAGATTTCCATCTGAACCAGTGGACTGGTGCCTATATGACTCCGATAAGAAAAATTCATGAAGTTGGAACTAGATCTGGGCATTTGGCAATATCCCCTCCTTTGGTGGGGAATGTTGCGAGCAAGTTATTCTCTTTCTCGAAAATCTACAAAATTTATAACCAATTGCCAAAGGGGCTTAGAGAAATGCCTCCATCTAAGATGTCTTTTAAATTTTTATCTACTGAACTTGAAAAAGTCTACAATCCTGCTGATATTTTTTTATTTTGATTATGATAATACTTTCTCATGGTTGAATAAAAGACAAGGATAATTGTCGTCGGAAACAGATTTTATTGAGATTTTCATTTCCTAGTTTTGTTTTATCATAATTGAAATGTTATGCATTATATCATCATGTTAGTTAACAATACATACAATCAATTGCTAGTCATGTTTCTCAAATTTTTGCATATGGTTTCACTCGAATTATACCTTAATTGTTCCTATTTTGATGATGTATCTATCATTCTCTACAGCCGAAGTTTCTGATATTGATTTCATTTATAGTACAACTAGTGAGATATACTATATATATATATGACTAATTGCACAATTTTTTGTGATGTGATAATTATTTTAATATATATTTTACATTTTCCAATTTTATCATTTGATGGAATATGTGTGGTTTGAATCCAAATAAAGATATTCTATTCTATTCTATTCAATGTGTGTGATGCAAGCCCAAAAATAGCGTAAGAGACAAAAGAAGACAGCACGTCGGAGAAAAGCACAGCAGAAGGAAAACGCGACAACTGACTTGCATGGTAAATTCACTGTGCTTAAATAGCCTTGATTGACTAATTGCACAGTTTTGGTTAACGGCAAGTTTCGCTTTTTGGTCATTGGTGCAGCGTAAATTAAATTGAATTTAATTTACGCTATATGTCGGCGAGTCGCTTTGTGTCGCTGCATCACACTCCTCTCTGAAAAAAGGAAAAAAAATATTCCTTCGGCGAGGCTAGATAAAATATGCATGGCAGAGTTCGAACCAAGTTAAGCAAAAAAATGTACCATAATCGCTGGGCTGAAGTATGCTTGTTGGTTGCTTCAACAATGATATGATGCCAGGTAACCACTAGGAATTGCTACACAAATTGTGAGCTCTAGTGGACGGTCAGACCACGTGAGGCAAAATAGAGCAGTGTATGATTTGGGAGCCGCAGCGTGATGATTTCGAGGTAGATTGCCACCGAAAATGCCAGTAAGTTAAAACCTAAGAAGGCTGGATCGTCGTCAATGTGTTTGTATACGACCAAAGGAGCTAGTGTGTGCTCAACGTTGTGGTCATGACATTTGTAGAGTGGTCTTTGTGCAACTGATGAAGTTGAGATATGCATTGAAAGTGGCCTGTACCATGATATGAAGCTGATAACTACTTAGTGTTGCCACATGAAAGCGTTAGCTCTAAGTAGCTGGTCATATCAAAATAGGCAGTGTGAGCGATACATTATAATGTAAAAATATATACCTGAAAATCAAAGGTAACTGCATAAAAAATATACGTACTCGAACATTGCCTCAGAGATGGCATAATACCAAAGAACTGTTAAAAAATGCAACACAATTGTTAGCTAAGAACAGCTGGTTGTGCCACGTGAGATAAACGCGAAAAATAACGTAAAGTTAAAAATTTTGATACGTAGAATAACGAAAAATTAATGTTAAAAAATCAATTACGCGTTATGCAAAGCAAGCTATTGAGATTGTAGGCAGATGGAGCCTCAGACGTGTGTAGAAAGTTGAATGCTCTCAGGATCAGGAGGTTCTATAAACGGTTTCAATCTGTCTATGCTTATTGATGTCGGTGTCGCACCTTGCATAATAATGAAGTATTTGGGTTGTCTGAGCAAAATCGGGTAAGGACCGCGATACTTTGGTTGAAGTGGTGCAACAGCAATGTCGTTGCGAACGAGTACTCTCTTGCAGCTGTGGAGCTTCGGGTGAACGCAAACTGGACGAGGAGCATGTCTCGGCTGCTGTTCAGACATGTTACCGAAATGAAGTCGAAGGCGGGTAGCTTCATCTTGTGGGTCATCTTGTGCCGGTAGTAGACGTGGGAGCTGACTAGGCAGGCGTAGATCCATGCCATACAAGAGTTGTGACGCAGACGTTTTAATGGATTCACGAGTACGGGAACGCATGGCAAGCAGAACTAAAGGTAGTGCATTGACCCAGTTGTCATTAATGGACGAGGATGCTAAAGCAGCATTGAGTTCCCTAAGCATTCTCTCTATCATACCGTTAGATTGGGGATGGTAGGCAGTCGTCTGGTGTAAGATGCATCCCATGTACCGCAAGGTGGTTTTGAAACGATCCGATGAGAAGCAAGTGCCTCTGTCAGTGATGATCTCATTGGTAACACCATAATTGGATATCCATATGGAGATAAAACCGTTAGTTACTTCGTGTGCAGAAATGGTGCCAAGTGGTTATGCCGCAGGCCACCGTGTAAATCTATCAATCATAGTTAGAAGGTAGCTGAAACCTTGAACCTTTTTCAGATGAACTATGTCGATGTGGACGATGGCTAGGCGAGAAGTAGTTCGGAAATGTTGCAACTTAGAACGAGTGTGACGTGTGATCTTTTTTTTCTGGCAAATGGCACACTCGGAGACACATCGTTTAGCGTTCTGCCTAAGCCTGTGACCCGAGAAACGATCTGTGAGATGTCGACAGTCGCTTTGCTTCGTGGGTGAGAAATTGAGTGAATTGAGGTGAAAACGTTTCTCTGAAGGCTGGTCGGCAGAACTGGCTTGTTGGGTTGCGTACCCGTGAAGTAAACAATTTGTAAGCCTTCCCAGAGACGGCATATGAACTTGGTTGGGTGACGGACTACTGATCTCTGAATGTGAATGTCACCGCGCTGTGCCGTTTGCAGGAGGGATGGCGTTATTGCAGGTTCACTGAATGTCACGGAGTTGACAGTGAATGGCGACGGCAAAGGTGGTTGTAGCGAGACATCTGGTCTGGAAAGGGCATCTTCAATGTAATCTTGTTCGCTCTTGACGTGAAAGCTGTCTTTCCACTCTGGCAGGGTACTTGGCGATAGTTGAAGTTGCGTTTTGAAGTGCGCTAACTAATGATGCATGATCTGTGAAAACAACAAATCTGCTACTGCCAATGATGCTGATAAAATTGCACACTGTGTCGTGGATGGCGAGGAGATCTCGAAAAAAGTGTCGTATCACGTTTCTGCTGGTTGGAGAGTACGTGAGTAGAGCCTGATAGGCTTCCGAACTCCTTCGATCTCTTGTTCCAAAGTGGCTCCAATAGCGAATTCAGAAGCATCTGTCGTAAGTAGAAATGGTCGTTGAAAATCTGGATGCGTTAGCGTTCGGGCATTCAATAAGGAGTTGATGGCGAGTCGAAGTAATTCCTCGTCTTCAGATGACCAAGTAATGATGGAATTCTTGCTAAGTCCCTTTCGATTCTGCAGGTGCCTACCAAAAGGATAAAGGCCTGAAAGGAATTTGCGATAGTAGTGTAGCACTCCCAGAATTTTCTGAAACTTGCTAACAATCTTTGGTGACTTGATATTCCTGATTGAATTTGCCTTTGACGGCAATGGTTGAATACATTGTGGTGTGATACGATGCCCTAAGAAGTCGACGGATGTAGTTGCAATCTGCGTCTTGTCACAATTGATCTTGAGTCCGTGGTTGGATAAGCGTGAGAGGATATTTCGTAGATGATTGGCATGAGATTCTAAGTCTGGACTAAATACCATTATGTCATCGAGATTTGACATACAATAAGCGGAGTCGTCGCAAAGTATGTTGTCCATGAATCTTTGAAATGTCTGTGTAGCGCACTTAAGTCAAAAAGGCACATAAAGCTATTCGAAAAGGCCAAATGGAGTGATTACTGCAGTTTTTCCAATATCTTCTGGTGCTACCGGGATGTGATGGTAGGCTTGTCTGAGGTCAATCACTGAGAAGAAATTGCTGCCGTTGAGTTTTTCCAGTAAAGTGTTGATATTTGGAATAGGATATGCATCAGATTTTGTCACTGAATTTATCTTACGATAATCTCCGCAAGCTCTGTACGATCAGTTTGATTTGGAAACTAAGTGCAGTGGTGACGCTCATGAACTTTTCGATGGTCTGATGATTCCCTCTTCCAACAGCCTTGAAAATTCCAATTGGACAGCTTTCAGTTTAGCAGAGGCCAGTGGTCGCTTCTTGAGTGCAATAGGTTGTCATTCTGTGATGATATGGTGCATCGTGTTGGAGACTCTTAGCTCTGACTTGTTAATGTCGAAAAGCGACTTGTGTTCTCGAAGAGCTGCTGATATCTCTGCTGAATGATGCACTGTAACTCCAAACGCTCAGAGGCAAGTGTCCAAAAACTTTGCTCAAGTCCGATGGAGGGGTCGATGATCTTTTGATGAAAAAGATCATCAATGAGTCGAAATTTCAAAAGGAAATCATGACCTTGGCGACGATGAAGTTGTGAGTAAATTTACGCCGTAAACCTATGTTAAGTGTGCGATACCGGCAGCCATAAGTAGGTATGGGCTCGCCTGTAGCTGTTGCGAGAAGAACGCCTAGCGACATTTCGGCCATTGAATCACCTTTGAGAACTGAGACTGCTGCACCTGTGTCTACGATAAATTCTTTGCCAGTTCTAAAATCAAGAAGATGCAGAAGTTCATTTGGCTGTTTGGCTGAGTTATTCAAACAAGTAGGCTGGTCATTTCGGCTGACATTGTCAGTTTGCCCATCTATGGAAAATTCGACGTGGACGAAAAGAGTCAGTAGGAATGTCGGATTGTATGTGATTTCTTCCTCGTGGCGCCGTTGATGCCGCTGATGCGCATAATGTACGGTTTTCTACTTTCTGCGTTATACGTTTCCCGATCCTGATGCACTACTGCGCCTGTTTTCTGTTGCTTTTTCCGCAAACTGTGGAAATTGGCATTCATTCGGAAATTCTTCGGAACGATAGAGACAAACTTGACA